>VFFE01007683.1:2112890-2183656 GCA_008921705.1 Burhinus oedicnemus | reverse complement strand
CCTTAAGAGTATTATTTAAATTTAAAGTGTCTTTACGCTAGCAGTAACATGAGATGTTTTATTTTGAAAAAAGATTGTAGAAAAATAACATTGAACTTTTTGGCAGTAGAAATACCATGTCGCCTTTATCTCTTCAGTGAACTGATGGTCTTGGTGAGCAGAGAAAAAAAGCTAAATATAAATATGTGTCATTTCAGGCATACCTTTTTGATAGGGATTGAAAAGTCCAAAAGAAGAACTTGATTAATCAAAAAATCAGTGGCAAAAGAAAGTTATGGCCCTGTAAGTATTCCAAGCAATGACAAAGCAATTCTGAATTCAAAGTTGCAGCTCCTGCAATGTTCACAAGCAACAGGAGTAACAGTGATACTGATGCTCTAATTCTGGTATTCCATAAGTTTTGCATCTGTGCCATCTATGTGAAGGAATATGTCTCCCGATTGCATGGTAAAAATTTGGAGAATCTGCTCTGACTTCAGTTGAGATTTGCATTGGTGTAACTGAAATAACAATATTAACATTTAGCAATTAATATTGGGTGACAGAAAGGTGGGAAAAGCAAGTTTCTGTTCTCTAGTATGGACAAGTAAAGTGCTGCTTGTTGTTATTTTTCCAGAATATAAGTAAACTCTCCAACCAATAAAATATGTCCAATGCATATTTTCCTTTGGCTCAGTATCTTTGTCAGTCACGTAAGATAAAACCATGATTCAGAAAGCACTGATCACCAGTGACGGTTTAAATCAAATTGTTCTGAAATTGGCTATACCAGACCATACAAATGAAAATCTGGATCAGTCAGGCGATAAGTTATTATTTATAACCTCATTTATTTGTTTACAGTCTTGAATAAAAAAACTGTTACCTCCAGAGTGTGAAACTCAGAGCTACTTCCAGAGCAGACTGAAAAAGGGATCTTGAATTTAATGGACTTAACCCTTTAAAGAAAGTTTGTTTCATTATGAACCAAAAAAAAAAAAAGTCTCATGATGTACTTCTCTAATTAACCTCCAGATAATCCTGAGTGACACTGAGCTTAATAGATTTATGAGTCAATCAAATATCACTATCTGGTTAGAGTATGGTCTTGTTTTCAGAGGGAAAGCACTTTACTAAAGGACAAAAAATTTGCATAATCAGCTTGACAGAGGATGGAGGTCAAAGACATTTTCTACTTCTTACGGCCACTCTTAAAGGTACAGATATTCTTCACAGTGAAGAGGGAAAAATCTTTCTCAGTCTAGCCCTTGATTTAATTGACTGGCAGACCTTGAATTTTTCGTTCAGGGGATTAACTAGAATTCATCTAGTCTGCGGAATAATTTCTAGTTTGAAGCTGACCTGGTTGTCACAAATGTTAGTGGAGAGGAGCTGACAAAAGCCAAACAAGGTTCCCGGGTGGTACGTAGTTCCTGACATCAAGCTTGCATGTAGTACAAACCTGTGCAGAGTTTTTAGATTGGGATCAGATTTCTGAGGTTACCAAACTTTTGCTTAACACAACCATAGTGCAAAATTGTACAAACAGAGGGAAAGCAAGTCTTTTTTGTCTTGCCTAAGTTTTCAGTGATCCTCGACACTCAAATCTTGTGGTCACGCCCAGGATTTCTCCCACTGCAACTGGCGGGCACTTGCTCTTTAAATCCACAGATAATACGTTATTATAAAATGGGAAGAGCACAGGAGGAATTTTGCATCGTAGTTATCTTTTTATTCTGTGAAAAGTAATTTTCCAAGTACATTGCAGAGTACAGTTTTGCCCTCCAAATAAACTGAAAATAACCCTTTCAGATGTGGTCATGATGGACAATAGCTGGCAGTTGTTGCAGAAACAGTAATAACACCCTTGTGTAAATACATAATATAATCTTTAATTTCATAATTACATACTATTTTTCCTTGCCTCATTCAGTGTTCAATGCTTACTTAACGAAACCCTATTGCAATGATTTGTTTTATCATCTTCATTCAGTACAGCCCTGGGCATATTTACTGCATTACTGTGTAATATATTGAATTATTGATTTCCTAACAATTTTTTCTATAAAATTCATTGCTAAAATACGTGAGTGCAGTTATTATTAATTAGAAAAAATATAAGAAATAGTAATTAATTTATCTTCACAACTGCTGGCATGCTTGCTGATTTACATGCAGACTACATCTACATTGTTTAGCCCAGGAGCAATCACAGGCTCAAATTGCCACACTGCCCAATCTAGGAAGCCTGCAGGTGGGATATATACATATCCCATTGTGCTTTGCCTTGTTAAGTCTTTCTGTAAAAAAGTCTCCACTGATTTGCCTGCCTTCCATTAAATATTGCTGCAAGACATTCTGGGATATACAGGAGTAGCTTTCATGGTGAATAGACATATCTATGATCACACTGGTGCATTTACACAGCTCTTAGTGGCGTATTTGGACATACCATAAAGGGTAGCCTTTGGACACTTCATATTATACAGCATCTTGTATCATTAGAGCATTGTACTATTGACATCAGCTGCTGCAAGCACTCAGACCCTCTTGCAAATTACAGACCTTGGACTTAAATAAGGACCCCAGAAAACGAAGAACATACAAGTTGTGGCCCCCTGTGAAAAAGTTGAGCTTAAATGAAATGCCAGATATCACAAAGAAAACTCTAGACAAAGGGAAAACCATCTCCAGAGCAATGCTCACATGTCTTAAGTGCAACTCTATGTTTTCTAGAACTTCCCACACTGAATGTCTTAAAGTTTTTCCAATGGGGGAATTAAAATGTTTTGAGGTGAAGCCAATTGTTTTTGGAAGATAGACTGCTGGTCAGAAAAAGAACATTTCAATAAACATCAAACTTATCAGCATAAATTAGAATGACTTAAGTAACTCCTATTTTTTCCTTAACAGTATGCTAGTCATGGCTAAATGCGCACCCTTTAGCAGTGATAACTGTATACACATTGTTGCAGTAGTATCTTTGTACGCCTCAGAAAGCTGCAGAAACAATGCAGAAAGTAGCGTAAACTATTTTAAGCATGCAAACAGAATTAACTTTCACTGTTCAAAGTCAAGATATTTACTTTATTATTGAATATGAGAGTGTAAGAGAGAAAAAGAGAGAAAGACAGATCATATTGGGGGGCCAACTTCACCTGATATAATGAAGAAGGAAAATATCTTTCTTATTTCTCATACTCCTCGTGAGGTGTCTGCGTACACTTTTTGTAGAGTTGTTTTCTTCTCCTTTTTTTGTCCGAATGGAAATATTTGCACTTGCAGTAAGTAGTACAAGTGAAGAGAGTTTGGGAAGCTGTGGGTCTGTTGGGAGGATTTGTATATTGGATCTGTATCTGATAAAAAGATGGTCTGTATCATAAGCTCCATAGGTTCAAAATTTCTTGGAAGTACCACACACCTAAACAGACTCTGCAGAATTATTTCTGCACATGCATAGTATACAGCATCCCAAATAGATCAGCTCTGTTACACATGTGTAAACTGCCTGTAAAGCACATGGACAACAGATCTGATGTTTCTCTTGAGACAATAGATCTGGTAGCCATAGTTTCGTTATAAAAGACCTTATTTTGAGAGTATGTAATCTCCCGGCCTCCTTCCTCCAGCATAATACTTTTGATAATAACTATTTAAGTATGCGTTTTTTCTTACTATGTTAATAATCCTAAACTGATAGATACTTGTTTTACTTTGGAATAAATATACAATCTCTCTCAAGAATTCTGCAACTAAGGCTGTAATCTTGTAATGTATCACAGAGCTTTCCAAACCACAAATCTTTTACCAAGACTTTTGTTTCCATCTTAGTGTTTTGCTTTGCTTGTGACACATTATTTGAACACCTAATGTGAGTTTACCCAATCGCAGTCCTTCTGCTTCCCACATTAGTAACTTCCTTCCTTTTCTATTATCCCATACATGGCATTATGAAGAATATGTCCTTTTAAATTATAAATAGTAGCTTCATCTTGAATTACACTCATTATATACAATGTATTACCAAAATCACTGTCAGGAGGAAAAAATATTGGGATGAATGAAATCAAATTATTGGATCATGAAATCAGTATTCGTAAAACAACTGCTGAGTTCCTTGATGAGCCAGATCCTGAGCTGTGTTCTCTATCCCTGTCTGATGATTGTTTTAAAGCTTACAGGCAAAAATTACAGTAAATTTTTCCTCATTTGTGAATTGAAAGATAATCCATACATGTCCTGGAGAACACTCTCTGTGATGTTAGTACAACACGAATTTACTATCAGAGTTGCATAGTGCCTTTTCACACTTTCTCAGATGGTAGGGAGGAAAACAGAAGTTCACTTCTGTCTCAGCATGCATAGTTTTCTGCTCAAAAAGCAAGAAATGCGGCCTTGTCTGCCTGTCCAATTCAAATGATTTCTGTCACTCTGTTTTTGGACTTTTGCATTTGTTTTTCAGTAGCCGCCTTCTGTCATGGAAAAAGACTAAAAGAGTGTCCTGGTTTGAGATAGAACAGAAGCAATTTTATTTTCAGTAATTTTATTTTTCAGTTAAGTATCTTCTACCTACCTGCACTTTCTGAAATTAACTGCATATTTTTCAGACAGCATCTGCTTCTAGCAAGTAACGCCTGATGTTTATAGTGAATACCAAGGAATGGGATGCAGACAGGCTCCTGCTTATAGTTATTGCTATAACAACCAAGGGCAGCCAACTTTGTTCCTTGCCCCATTGGAGGGCTGAAAGTGGAAAAGCGTAGAGGGGTCACACCTGCAGGGAGGAGCGTACAGGACAGGTGACCCAGAACCAACCAACAGGGTATTCCATCCCATCTGCCTCATGCTCAGTGTAAAAGCTGAGGGATCAAAGGGGTCAGCCTCTTTCTTCAATGGTCTGTTCAGCTGGCATCTGTTTGTGTGCCTTTGATCCTGATTCATGTGTTCCTGAATCCAGCTCCAGAATCCAGTTCCTGTCTGTTGCTGAGTCCAGTCTAGGACTTTCCCTGTGCCTCCTGGTGACGTGATCATCATCCTAGGAGCTCAGTATTGGGTTTGTATATATTGTATATATTTTAGTATTTTCTTCTTTACTATCACTATATTTTCATTATTAATATTTCATTAAAGTAGTTTTAGTTGCCTTTTCAACCTGTAAGTCTCTCCCTTATTTTCTCTCCCTTCTCTCCTGGGAAGGGAGAGAGAGGTTAAAGAGAGCATGTCATCCATTTAGTGGCCAGCCCAGCCCAAATTGTCACACAGAGGAATTTATTTTCAAGAAGTATCTTCCTAAATACCAAAAATCATTAGTGAAACAGCTATTGCCAACCTTTTTGACCCTCTAGATATATCTCAACATTTTATTTCTGTGGAGATCCACTGGACAAATCCACATTCCTCAAAGATCAAAGAGAAAGTTTGTTTGCACAGTGTTTGGGTAAAAGATGAGGAGGGCATGACAGTGCCTTCATGAATTGTTCAGAAACAGCAACCGCTCCACAGGGATATGGATTTTATTTGGGTGAAAAATGGAGTCTTAATACACTGATGTTTTTGTGGCTTAAGACTCTGGGTTTGCTATCCATATGGATGACAGGAAATCGTCTTGAGAAAATACTGTTTGTATTATTAGCCCCATTGAGTGTTGTGATTTTCAGACTTCTTTTCCGGAGCTTAAGATCTTACAAACTTCCTTCTGGTGTCTATAGAATGTCCCCCTCACTTTACTGATAGTGTCTCAAATCCAACAGCTGGTGAAAATCAGAGGAGGGGTAGTATAATTAGATCCTGAAAGCCACAGATATCCACAGAGATCCACAGATATATTACTTGCATGCTGACAATATAATAAAAATTTTTACCTTCAGCCTTTTGTGACAGATATATTCCTAATGCGTAAAGCTAAAGCTTCCAGAGTGATAAATTAGGAAAAAACCATAGCTCATAAATTGAGCTTTCCTGCAAAGTTACTTACAAATAGGAAGTCAAAACTATCCCAAATTAAACCACGCTTTCTATTATCTGATTGTATTGGCTATTACTTTAAAGTAAAAGTAAAAGTAATTCCTCACTCATGAGATGGCAGGGCTCATTGAGAGGGCTTTAAACTAGGTACGAATGGGGAAGGGGATACAATCAAGCTCGTTAGAAATGAGCCTAGGGGCAGCATGCCAACACTGGGGGAGAAACCGATAGCCCAGCTCAAGTGCATCTACACCAATGCACGCAGCATGGGCAACAAACAGGAAGAGCTGGAAGCCATGGTGAAGTAGGATAGTTATGATACAGTTGCCATCACAGAAACATGGTAGGATGACTCTTATGACTGGAAGGCTGCAATGGATGGCTATAAGCTCTTCAGAAGGGATAGGCAGGGAAGGAGAGGTGCTGGGGTGGTTCTATATGTTAGACAGTGTTTTGATTGTATAGAGCTCAATGACTGTGAAGGTGAGGTCGAGTGCTTATGGGTAAGGATGAGGGGGAAGGTCAACAAGGCAGATACCCTGCTGGGAGTCTGTTATAGAGCACCCAGTTAGGATGAAGCAATAGACGAAGCATTCTACAAGCAGCTGATGGAAGTCTCACAATCCCCAGCCCTTGTCCTAGTAGGGGACATCACCTTACCAGACATCTGCTGGGAATACAACACAACAGAGAGGAAACAGTCTAGGCGATTCCTGGAGTATGTGGAAGATAACTTCCTGACACAACTGGTAAGTGAGCCTACCGGGGGAGGTGCCTTGCTAGACCTGCTGCTCACAGAGAAGATCTGGTGGGTGATGTGGTCGGAGGCCATCTTGGGCTCAGCGACCATGAAATGATAGAGTTCTCAATTCTTGGTGAAGTAAGGAAGGGGGTCAGCAGAACCACTACCATGGACTTCCGGAAGGCAGACTTCAGCCTGTTCAGGACACTTGTTGAGAGAGTTCCCTGGGAGACAGTTCTGAAGGGCAAAGGGTCCAGGAAGGCTGGACATTCTTCAAGAAGGAAGTCTTAGAGACGCAAGAGCAGGCTGTCCCCATGTGTCGCAAGACGAACCAGCAGGGAAGGTGACTGACCTGGCTGAACAGGGAGCTTTTGCTGGGACTCAGGGAAAAAAGGAGAGTTTGCCACCTTTGGAAGAAGGGGCAGGCAATGCAAGAAGAGTATAGGGATCTAGTTAGGTCATGCAGAAAAAACATCAGAACTGTGAAAGAACAGATAGAAGTTAATCTGGCCACTGTCGTAAGAGATAACAAAAAAGGTTTCTACAAATACATTAACAACAAAAAGAGAGCCAGGGAGAATCTCCACCCCTTATTGGATGTGGAGGGGAAGATTGTCAGCAAGGATGAGGAGAAGGCTGAGGTACTTCATGCCTTCTTTGCCTCAGTCTTTAATAGTAAGACCAGTCATCCTCAGGGTATTCAGCCCCCTGAGCTGGAAGACAGGGGTGAAGAACAGAATAAACCCCCCATAATCCAAGAGGAAGCAGTTAGTGACCTGCTACACCAAATGGACAGCCACAAGACTATGGGCCCAGATGGGATCCACCCGAGTGCTGAGGGAACTGGCAGAGGAGCTTGCCAAGCCACTCTCCATCATTTGTCAGCGGTCCTGGCCAACAGGGGAGGTCCCAGATGACTGGAGGCTTGCCAATGTGACACCCATCTCCAAGAAGGGCCAGAAGGAGGATCCAGGCAACTGTAGGCCTGTCAGCCTGACCTCAGAACCAGGAAAGATCATGGAACGGATCATCTTGAGTGCACTCACATGGCATGTGAAGGACAACCAGGGGATCAGGCCCAGCCAGCATGGGTTCATGAAAGGCAGGTCCTGTTTGACCAACCTGATCTCCTTTTATGACCAGGTGACCCATCTGGTGGATGAAGGAAAGGCTGTGGCTGTTGCCTGCTTGGACTTTAGTAAGGCCTTTGACACAGTTTCCCACAGCATTCTGCTAGAGAAACTGGCAGCTCATGGCTTAGACAGGGGTATTCTTCACTGGATTAAAAACTGGCTGGATGGCTGAGCCCAGAGAGTTGTGGTGAATGGCGGTAAATCCAGTTGGCAGCAGGTCTGAAGGAGTGTTCCTCAGGGCTCAGTTTTGGGGCCAGCCTTGTTTAATATCTTTATGGATGATCTGGACAAGGGGATTGAGTGCACCCTCACTAAGTTTGCAGAAGACACCAAATTAAGCAGGAGTACTGATCTGCTTGAGGGTAGGAAGGCTCTGCAGAGAGAGATCTGGACAGACTGGATTGATGGGTTGAAGCCAGCTGCATGAGGTTTAACAAGGCCAAGTGCTGCGTCCTGCACTTGGGTCACAACAACCCCAGGCAATGCTACAGGCTTGGGGAGGAGTGGCTGGAAAGCTGCCTGGCAGAAAAGCATCTGGGGGTCCTGGTGGACAGCCGGCTGAACATGAGCCAGCAGTGTGCCCAGGCAGCCAAGAAGGCGAATGGCATCTTGACCTGTGTCAAGAATAGTGTGGCCAGCAGGAGTAGGGAAGTGATCGTGCCCCTGTACTCAGTGCTGGTGAGGCAGCAACTTGAGTCCTGTGTTCAGCTTTGGGCACCACAGTCTAGGAGGGACATTGAGGTGCTGGAGGGTGTCCAGAGAAGGGCAACAAAGCTGGTGAGGGGTCTGGAGAACATGTCTTATGAGGAACGGCTGAAGGAATTAGGATTGTTTAGTCTGGAGAAGAGAAAGTTGAGGGGAGACCTTATTGCTCTCTACAACTACCTGAAAGGAGGTTGTAGTGAGATGGGAGCTGGTTTCTTCTCCCAAGTAACAAGCTATAGGACAAGAGGAAATGGCCTCGAGTTGCGCCAGGGGAGGTTTAGGCTGGACATTAGGAACAAAATTTCACTGAAAGTGTTATCAAACATTGGAAGAGGCTTCCCAGGGAGGTGGTTGAGTCGCCATCCCTAGATGTGTTTAAAAGTCATGTAGATGTGGTGCTTAGAGACATGGTTTAGCGGCAGACCTGGTAGAGTAGGGTCAATGGTTAGTCTAGATGATCTTAAAGGTCTTTTCTAACCTAAACGATTCTATGATTCTAATTATAGTAAGACAAATAGAGAATTTCTCATATTATCGCCATTACTTTCTATGAAGGGAAAAAAACCCTGAACTGCAGCCTATGAAGTCTGGATTTTCAAAAGAATGATTTGAATGCTGCCTTTGGTAGAAAAAATTGTAGGACTAATTGTGGCTTTGCATTCTTGACTCCTACATGTCTCAGTTTTGGTTTGCAATTTTTCTTCTTTTCTTTTTTTCCTTTTTTTTTTTTTTATACAAGCTCTTAAAAAAAGATTCATTATTAAGCATTTCATTATCCTGACCTTTTTACTACAAACATTTGGACATAAATCTCCTACAAATGGGTTAGAAGAAGATAAATCACTCTCCTTGGCACTTCCCATGGTTTCCCAACTTCATTAGCCAGCTTCCGCAGATGCCCTTCCTGGCATCAAAACCCAGGAGCCTGCAGGAAATAAAAAAATGCCAGATTTCTCCTGATGCCCAGAAAGCCTTTGTTTGTTGTAGAACAATTCTGTGTGTTTTGATAAATGCCACTGTGCTGAATCAGCATGGTGTGCTGTTTAACTTTGTGACCTTCTTGAAGTTGACAGTTTCCCCCATAGGCAGTCCTTGACATAGTCTATAACATAGACTGTCAAAACTACTGAAGTAAGAGAGCTGTATTTCTGTATTTATTTTACTGTTAAGTCATCCTTCCTCTGTGCAGATCTCAGGTGTCGTGGCATTCTCCTGGACAATTTCATATGCTTTATTGTTTCCATCAGTTGTGTGTAGGGTTTTTTATTTGAGGGAGTGCATTCTTTGCACAGCCTCATTCTGTCACCCTGACATTTCACATGTGCCTTTAGTGTCCAGGCCTAGTTTCTAGAAATGATTCAGAACAATTTTGTAGTTTCCTGCAGCCTAAACATTGCTACTGTTACATTTACTGTACTTGGAGACACAGAGGCAGCTTTCATTTTAGGGAATTGTTTTTTGAGCAGCATTATCCACATGAAAAAAAAAAAAAAAGGCAAAATATAATCTAAAAATACCCCAAAACTAAACCAAACCAACGTTCCCTTACTGCTGCCAATGCAACTTCCAAGGACTACTTTGAGAGGGCTTTGAAGTCTCACATGTAGGTTTCTAAGCTTGAACCTACCTCACCAAAGTAGGCACAATCAAATCCTCACCTGAGGATCACAAACAAATCCTTAGGACAACAGCATGCCATTGTTTGAGACAAAGACATTTACAGAAGGTTGTGGTTATTTAAAACAAATGTTTTTTTTCATCCCTCCCGTCTCTGTCCCCAGTGCATTCTGATTCCTGTTTCACTAGCAACAGCAGATGTGGTATTCAGGGTATGTATTTTTACATTAACTGTTGCTCAGTGTTTCCATGGGCTTTGGCACAACAGGCTTTTTGCTGCCCCCAGCAGCCTTCTGACTCAAGTGGCTGCCCACTTTTTAGTGCCTAAGGCCAGCCCTAAGACATCCTGTTTTGCTCAATCAGCCACTGTTTGTAGAGTGGATAGTGGTATATCAAAGAGTGCACCGACATCATCTGAGCTGAGAGGATAAAAAAAGATTGAAACAGCATGTTCTGATCACTGTAAGTATCTGAAGCAGGGGATGAGCAGACTGAAACCACCAGATTTGCCATTATGGGGAACATACCGTTAGAGTTTCGTTATCTCGTTACCGAATACAGCAAATGCTTTTCATGACAAATTAAAACATGTTTACTCTAAAATAAGCACCTTTTTATGTATTCTTTTGGGGTTTCTTGCCCCAAATCAGATAATACAGAGTTAAATTTATTATAGGACATAAGGACCATAAAATGAACCAGATTAGATAGCTATAGCAGAGACTATCCTTTGTTCAGCATCTTCAGGCATGAGCCCTACAAGGACAGTTTCAGTTTTCCACAGAGCATTCTTCAGGAACTCTGTGCTTACATGGATTTAACACCAAAAAAAATTCTTCTATATTCACTGTAAGTGCATAATCTCATAATCTGTGTTACCTGGTAAAACTATCAAGTACCTCTGCTTCACCTTCTGTTTTTCCCCAGCCTTTTCCTCTCCTCCCAGCATACAGTTTTTTATTGCATCTTAAGTTGACTTAATCACTTAACATGTCTCAGATATATTTTCATCTTGGTATTCTGCATCTACTAGACCATCATGCCATGATTCTTCTTTCCCAGCATAAGGATGGAGGGAACTACTATGTAAATTTTCCAATCCTTTTTTAATCATCTATTTTAAAAAGAACAATATGACAATTAACACAAGCAGAAAATATCAGAAGAAAGGCTGACAAAATCACTTTTTATTACAGGCTCCCATGCACAGAATACTGTAATGCATCATATTAGCCGAAGTGTTATCACCTCAATGCTGTGAAGACTGCATTCTGACCAAAGGATTTCTGAAATCTGGCAGGATTCTCATCAACATTCAAAACTGACAAATGGACAAGGGCTGCCATAAAATCCATATGCAATGAAAATATTGCCTTTTGAACCCCTTCCCCCAATATACTATAGTTTGATTTTACTGAAGGAAAATGACAGACATCAATGCTCTGTCATGAATAAAGAGGACTTTTACTTGTAACAGAGTAATATGACAAACCAAGGACTGGTGGTCCGACAGTTGTGTATGCATGCCTTTGTTTATGCACATACTGTGTTTATCTGTGCACTGGAATGTACATATGATATAAAGTACATAACATTATTACACTACTCTGATAAATAATAAATAACCTTATAATCTCTTATAAACTATGACTAATGGAACACTTCTGCCGTAGGTTTTCTGTTATCTGAATGTATGTACCTATGCCTATGTGCATAGGAATTACTGGATGTGGATACAACACATCTTGGATGTGTATACAACACATCGTGGAGTTCAAGATCCTTAGGGCAGCAATTCTATGATTCTATGACCATTCTAACCAATGAACGCTACTGTTGTGTAGAGAGCTCAAAACTCTGTGACACCAATACCATTTTAATAAATCCCACCTGTAGCTGCATCTCTCTGTTAGCCTGCAAGGGCTCCATCAAACAGGCAGAAATCCCTCGAATAGGAAGGACAACAGCTTCACAGATTGCACTGAGCCTCCAAGAGTGGAGGAAGCCCAGTAGCCATCCTTTAGTGCTCATTGCTGCCTTCCCATGGTGCCACACATCCCACAGCAGGGCAGTGCAACAGCCCCACTACTGACTGCTAGCTATGTTACTCTGCCCATTGCCTGGCTTACTACAGAGTAGGTAAGGTACCGTATCAAGCAAGGAGTAACTTAAGATGACATGTGAAATTATTCACAAAGAAGAGAAGGGTTAATAAATATACACATCACAAACCCTGGTGTACCAAATTACATTTAACTGTAAAGGAACCTAAATTCTTTATGATGAGAAAATACAAAGGAAGGAACCCAAACAGTCTTAACTCTAGCTCCACTTCTAATAAGAATGTTAATCTTGAAAAATCAGAGGTCTTGGAATTATAGAATCAGTTACATGATGGTCATAATCAGATGCAATTTAGCATTTTCTATCCAATATATTATTACAGCAAGAAGGAGAACAGGTATGTGAGGTGACGATATGAAGTATATTAATGTGTGTGAAGGGTGCACATGTAGTCTTAGGCACAATGCAAAATGGGGGAGCAAAGAGACAACGATGGGAAAGAAGCAGAGTACCCTTATGCTGTCATTTATTGTCTCACGTAGCCCAGAGAGCGCAGCATACTGTAATCTTGTCTAGCAATGCAGGATTATGGTCAAACTTTTAACATCCTCATTTGTTTTCACCTTTCTTATATGTATATAGAGAGAATATGCAGAAAAATATATGTATGTGCAAAAAGGAACAACTTTGAAACTTTCCTCCTATTACTATTAAAATGGTGAAATATCTTCAGTAGGATTTCTTGTTTTACGTTTTTGTGACCTTTGTATCTTTCTTACTTTTTATTCACGTTACATAGCGTCTTGTAATAACTGATGCTATGTGCCTACTGCCAATACGTGGGCAGAGAGCCTGATTTGACTGTATTTTCCTATAGCTTAGTGTTCAGTTCTGTGAGGTAAGAATACTCTGAAAACTTGTTTCAGACACTGAGTGCTAATAATGCTCTTTACCACATAGGTGGCACACTACAACTCTCAGGAACACACTCTTTCTCACCACTTCTCTAAAATTAAAGAAAGCTGTCTATTGTGTTGTGGAAGTACAGTAGGTTCACACAACAAAGATGGGATCCAGGATATCTAATGTAGGAAAATCTTTTTTCCTACCATTGCTTTCTTTGTCTTGCACCATTACAGTATTTTATTGCATGAGACTAATGTTTTTATTCTCTGGGGAAAAGCAGTGGAATATTTTCTTTTTTTTTTTTTTTCCCCCCTCATGTCTGTGAGCCTGCAGGTGCAGCTACCATTTCCAAAGATAGAATGGATGTATCATTTGACAGAGAAGGTATGTCGTATACACTTTCTTATCCTTTGCCTTACACTTCCAATTGTTGTAAAAATCAAAATTGTTCAGGACATAAGAACTGAAGAATAAAAACTAGGTCTACTATGAGCTATCTTTTCTCAGCATCACATGCAGAGACATACTGATTTGGGTGTTATCTTCTCTAGACATATTCCTATGCAGTTTCAGTATTGCAAAACTTTACTAAGTAACAGCTATGTGCATTTAAATGTACCTGAAGATTTTGCAGATGAAGCCAGTTATTTACAAGAGAAAAATACATTTGCTTTGAGAAGACACTTGGTAAAATACTTATTCTCCTGGCATAGAGTCATTCCAGGCACTTGATCTGAATTCCATTGCTTCATAGCCTTTTACCTGGGTGGAAATACATATTTGTGACTTGATACAACAGATGAGGTATGGAGTCAAGAAGATGCAGTAATAAAGGAAACCTGAGGGACACCTATTAAGTTGTTCAAATACTGGCTTCGGAAAGCAGGCAGAGGGCTAGTAAGTATCATGGTTGAGGAGAACGTGAGAGTGATTCAGAACATATTAGATCAACTGTGTTGTGTGTAAGTCATTTAGAATTCAGTATGTCAAATTACAGAAACCTTGTGGCTTTTAAAGAGTGGTGCCAGAGTGAATTTGCATTTTATTATTTCCGTATTATGTCCCCTAGGCCTTAGTAATGACTACAGAAAGCAATTCCAGATGAGTTATGCTTGTGAAAAGACGCATATGTGGCTGCTGCTCACAGCAACAGTCTTATACCTGTCCAGTTAAGCTACAGTGACACATACCAAGTACTTCAACATGAAATTAAATTGTTTATGTCTCTAACAAATGTCAAAAAATGAGCACTATCAGGCTGAAACACTGGACTTTGTTTTCATAAAGACCTGATACGACAAACATCACCGAGATCCCATTAAGCTCCACTATCGAATAAAGAGTTGCACTTAATCTTGTCCACTGGCAGAGCAGATAAATGTAGTTCTCGAGGTGCACAGTGTGCTGCTGCTGCCCCCTTAAGACAAGTAAAAATAAATAATTGTATGTGTGCTGTAGTTTGTCTACATTTTCTCAAAAGATCTTTCTCTACGAGCTATTAAAGAGCGATTATAGTAAGAGGCTTGCCTAGTGTAAGGTGACACAACAATAAATTCAGTCAATTACAAGACTTATGAAAAAATAAGGTATAGTTTAAGGACCTCAGAGAATATGACAACCAGAAATTTTTTTATCAATTCATATTGGAAACTTTAAGACAGTGAGGCACAAACTGTGAAAACAAAGATATAGTTAAAACTACTAAAACTCGAAGAAGAGCTATTAGCAGGGAGGAAAAAGGTTCAGTCCCTACCCATGCACTTTAGGATGACATACAGCTCAGTAACCTCGGTAGGTCATGAGATGATTATGTAAAAACTATAGCAAGGATGAGTTATTATCACTTTCCATTCCTTTAACCTTTGTCAAGAGACCTGATTAATGTTTGGTCATTTGCTCCTCTCTTTAAATTTTGTCTAAGACTCAGATATTAGAATTTTAATGGCTGCTTATAGATGTCCTTTGAAACTGAATTGCATAGGGTAATATTTTGACCTAGACTGATGTTCTCCATTTTCACTTAGATGTTCACCTCTGCATCTTTGAATCGAGTTTGGCCAGACACAGCAGGGAAAGCAGAAAAGTTAACTCACTAAGTATAAAAGAATGAGGTTTGCTTTCTTTTAAAAAACTTAGTATCACAAGGCCACAGAGGCGCAGTAGGGTCTAAACAACTGTAATTACTGAATGTATAAAAACTGTAAGGCCTGCTGCTTTTAATAGTTTCTGTTGACTTCTAAATTATAGAACGAAATGTATGCTCCAATTGAAAAGCGAGTACAGCCAATTAAAAAATACTACTCTATTGCAGGGTACCATGGTACTAACCTCCCATACACGTTTGAAGAAGTTTTCAGATACTAGTATCACCCTTAACTGTGCATGCAGGTATCACTCTAAGAAAGACAATCTATCCCTGATTATGAAAGCATTCAAGTACTAATGCACATTTTTAAGCAGACAGAGAATATGAGATCATGTGCTTTCATAATAAAAAGAAAGACATAGTACAGTACAGCCCCAACTTTTGCACATAAAAAGATTCTGCTTAGGGAGAAGCAGCACTGGCAACTACTCCTGTTTATTCTTGCCGGGTATAGCATGATACACTGTAAATTCAGATTACAAAGGAAAAACAACTCTGTTGCTGATTGTCCTCCAGCAACTTATTAAAATAATTGAAATACTGTAGTTCATTTTCCTACTGTGTGGCAGAAATACAAGACTTCTGGAGAGTTCTTCCTTAGAATTAAAAAGTCATAGAAGGTCTGACTAAGTGTTTCCCAGCTTGTTAGTCAGACATGTAAAGTAACTGAAATCTACTGTGTCTTTACTGGACATGAACAAATGAAAGGAAAATATCACTGTGAATAATTCTTGATTCAAAAGAATTGCCGCTATCAGAATGGCCACAACACCACCTGTGTTTTCTGGAAAAATAACCAGAATGATGACCTGGAAAGGCTATGAAAGTCATCTGAAAGCTTACCTGTGTTGCTCCATATAAATTAGTTGTTTAATAAAAGATATATAGTCTCTATTCTACCTTTCTGCAACAATTTTTAGATCATCACTGCAACAGCACTCTTGTTCCAATTATTTAAAGCTACTAATTAAAGAGCAAATACAAACCCACGCATGCTGTTTGTCTATTGAGCACAAAAAAGATTTTTGTTTGTTTATTTAATACTCTGTCTCTCAACGTTCAGTGTATGTCTTAGAGACAACCACAACTCCAAATGCAAACCCTGTGGCCAGAGTGGAATTCTTCATGTGATGAAGTATTTTAAATGTATTTGCTGGAGCAAAATCACAGCACCTAAATCAGCTCTTGAGGACCCCAAGTATGTAACAATACTACAAACTGAAAATTTTTATGCAAGTCTGTGAAAGATCTTGAATTATTATTTAGGAAACTATTCCAAAAATTTTCAATTACACTTTTCAGAATTTTACAATACAGCTGTGAACAAATCAAAATTGGAGAAAAGGGAAAAAAGGGATATACAGTTTCTTCAGAAATATTTATGGTTTTCCAATTTTTTCCTGAGTGAGATGGAAGAATACCATGTCAGAAGCAGAGCATGCTGAGTGCTTGTCAGTAAGCAGCACTCAGAATGGCTGCTGCATTTTCATAAGAGCAGTGCTTTCTACAGCATGGCACTTCAAGTCAACCAAAACAATGCAATGTGCTTTATACTGCTTTTGCCTGAGAGCATGTACTCTTCTGAAAAAGAACTAAAAATACATTTTGAAGATGACTTAAAATATTTTTCTTTTGCTTTTCTCACCATGCTTTTCATCTCTCTTTTATTGTTAGTATTCATTTGTTCTTGATATGTTTCTTTCTGATTGTCCAGTTAATGAGCCTGAGCTAGGTTTTGTACCTTTCTATGTATTTATAAAATCCAGGACGTTCTGAGGTTTATTTATCACAGAGAAGAATTCAACTGTCTTTGAGTTTACCTCATTGAAAATGAGGGCACATTTTCAATGCTTTCTTTGATAATCTATAGCCCTGTTGTTGACAACTTTATCCGAAGCACTTTCTAACATAATAACACCTGCAGTTTCCCTCGTGCTGCCAGTATTAATTTATGCAGAAAACTCTCACATGAAGCTTCCTTTAAAAACTATGCAAACCTCTCATATTCTGCTACTTAAATAAATAAAAAAAGTTACAGTTCACATTATGTTCTGACGGTGAAATTTCAGCCTTTCAACTATTACAAGCATCTTTGGATTTTAACAGACTTTTAACAGAGCATCAATTTTATCATGACACGTTGGTTCTGCAAAATTTTATATATGTGAGAGCTTAAAACCAGTGGTTCAATATTAACCACCAAGCAAGTGCTCTATTGTATCAGAATCTTGCTCAGAATACGAATCAGGTTTCCACAACTGTGTAGCATAAATAACTGTTTTTAACACATCTGACTGGCACAGCTTCATGGCATGTGTACATTATCAGTGTCTGGGCAAAGCATAGGACAATGGAGGATCTGTGTTTTTATTACTTTGTCCTGATTCTGATCTTCCTCCTTTTTTAATAAATAAATTGAAATCAATCAAGCAATTGTCGCTTAAAACTGATACACGTTTTATGAATCAGAATCAGGCTTACTTCCATGACAGGGTGGCACTATCCTTGCAGATTGTTTCATATCATTTGCTTCAACGGCTTGGGCTAGTCATTTCTTATGTGCTCTCTAGTCTTGCACTTCAGTGTAATCTTCCTTCTTCCCTTATCCTGTCATATTAGATTTTTTTTCCTATTTATCTCTACAATGGAAAATCAGCTAGACTATATGCTGTGACTATTTCTTAACAGGGAAAAATAAATCAGTCCCTTCCTGGCTTTTGAACTCACACAAGTGGAGATATCCAACTTACTGCACTTAAAACATTATGCAAGCTCATTTCCTGACTTATTGGAATGCTTGTGGTCTATTATTAATCTCCACAAATGAGGGCTTCCCTTCTAGTGCTTAGTTTTGTGTCTACTGTTTTATTTTGGGGGGGGGTGTGAAATTTTATATTCATCTTCATTATGCATGCAGAAGTACAAAAGTACTCAGCAGAAGAAATCAAATTTTGTGAGCTCCTTGAAGCTTTGTATGCATCACAGACTTTTACCACGCCAAAATATTGCAGTGCTAGATATTGATTTTGATATTAAATTTGTATAGTGTGCTTTAGTCTGGCCACTGTAAAAAATCCCTTTTGCTGACGCAAATAATTCTAAGCACAATTTAGATAATTTGACATAAAAGTATCCTATTAATTTGGAAAAACAGCTATCTGCATGTCAAATAAGCAAATGTGTACATCAGCTATTTAAGCTTATAAGTTTAAACTTGAAAAGAAAGAGATCGTTCCCATAATGCTGTCACCATTATCTCTATGTTGATTTTGCATTTCCTTCTGATCAATCTTTCATTGTCATGTTTGCATTTGTAAGCATTTGTTCTACATCCCCTTGTTAGCTGGGCTACTGTTAAAAATCAGTGTTATTTCCCAGTTGGCTTTACTAAAATCACTGGGGTTTGATTGGAATTTCTGGTGTCAGTCATGGTGCAGGCTGACTGTTTAACACACAGGTTAAACAGTACTCTAGTGTTTTAGTAATAAACAATAGAAAATAGAATTGGGGGCCTTGGGGGGAGGGGGGGTGATGGGGATAGAAAACTTTCAGTGTTCTCTTGACTAGTAAAAGAAAAGTATTTATACTCCAGATACATGTACTTCAGCTTTAAGAAATTCTTACTACAGCATAGTAGAATAGCATATAAAATATATAGTGTGACTATTTCTTAACCGGGAAAAATAAATCAGTACCTTCCTGGCTGAGGTGACACCCATATCAGTACATCAGGCAGGGATGTCTGGAGAGTGAATTCAGGCCATAAGCATCTGATCATGCATATTGCTTTACTGTTAGTTTATTCCTTGGCATAGTTTTGGTCCATGCCCGCCAGCATTTTTGGGAGACCAACAATATAAGACAGGTAGGAGTGGCTGGTAGACAAGATGTTTGTGCTATGATTCAGAGGCACCATGAAAGGCTGGAGAACTGGGCTGACAGGAAGCTCAGGAAGTTCAACAAGGGCAAGTGGCAAGTCTTGCACCTGGGAAGAAACAACCCCAGGCACCACCGCACACTGGGGGCTGACTCTTTGCAGGGTTGCAGAGAGATCCCTGGGAGTCCCCGTGAGCAAAAAGCTATGAGCCAGCAAAGCATTCTCATGGCAAAGGCGGCCAGCAGCATGCTGTGCTACATTAGGAAGAGCATCACCAGCAATCTGAGGAAGGTGATCCTTCCTCTCTACTCAGCAGAGGAAGTACAGCACCTCTGGAGCGCTGCATCCAGTTCTGGGCTCCCCAGGACAAGGGAGCAATTCCAGCAAAGGGCCACGAAGCCCATTAATGGATAGGTGCATTTCTCATGAGGAAAGGCTGAGAGAGCTGGGACTGTTTGGCCCAGAGAAAAGAAGGCTTGGCAGGAGATCTTATTAACATCTGAAGAGAGGGTGCAAAGAAGATGGACCCAGACTCTTCTCACTGACAAGACAAGAGGCAATAAGCACAAATCAAAACATCAGGAAATTCCATCTGAAAACAAGAAAACACTTTTTTTTCTTCTTTTTTATGAGGGTGGGCAAACACTGGCACAAGGTGCCCAGAGAGGCTTTAGAGTGTCAGTCCTCGAAGTTATTGAAAACATGACTAGACATAGACCTGGGCAACCTGCTCTTGCTGACCCTGCTTGAGCAGAGTGGTTGGTCTAGACAGTATCTCAAGAGGCCCACTTCCAACCTAAGCAATTCTGTGATTCTGTGAAGTACAGTTTAGGGAAGTACAACAGATCCTCCCAACAGTCAGCGTGTATGAAACTGCACCACGTTAGGCTCCTTCAGCTCTCTATGGTCCTTTAACTATAACTTTGCTCTTTCCAATACTGCCCTATGCATAGGAATGGAACAGGGCAGGAAACATACACTGAAATGATCGCCCTGGTGGGAGGTGGTGCAATCAAAAAGGCTGTCATTGACCGTGTCTCTGGCCCTCTCCAGAATCCCAGAAATGACGCTAAGATTATATTATTGCCACACTCACATCATTTCATGTATTCAGGATCATAAAAAAAGAAAAGAAAACATATAAAATTTTGCATTTTAGGACCATTACGTGAAGCTCAGGAGAGACCCAAAGCCAATTACTAATTACTGTGGATATAGCCATGTTGTGACAATTAGCCAGAACAATCTCTGGCCCTGTTTTACTTGGTAGTAGAGACTTCTTTCAAGCACATTCTCTTGAGTACTTCAAAAAGGAAAAGGGTTTGGAGGGGTATCCTTTGTGCACTGTGTCTGCTGTTCAACTGTGCAGTCTACTAAGCCTTAAAAAAAGACAGGGAAAAACTCACACACAAACTTAAGAATCACCCAGATTTTTTAAATTATTTTGCCATCCCGAAAACTCTCCCACCTGCCACCCAGACTAAACAAGACATTGGACTGATTTTAGTAGGCACATTCCCTCACAAAATGTCAATTTAGCACTTATGTAAAGGTGACCTTTTACTTCAATTTTCATAAAGTATTTAAGTTTATTACTAATGGGCTTTTTTCCAGACTGTTTTTGTTTATTATAACTTAGAATATATAGTGGTATTACTGCTGCGGTTAGGTAGCAAAGAAACTTTCAGAGTAAAAAAACCTTTCTTTCTTTCTTTCTTTCTTTCTTTCTTTTTCTTTCTTTTTTCACTCAGAATAATTGGATAAAAACAGAAAAGTATAATTGGGGCTGATCTCCAACACTATAGATGCAAAAGACCAAAAATAGGCAACCAAGATTTATATGATTTTTCTAAGAATTGTCATCTTTAATTCAACCTTATAATTTTAATCCTGATGTCAGGTAATACAGGAACTGGTTCCTGTGTGCTGTAGGTGTATAGTGCACTGTGATTGAAGCCCTCCTGAATTATTTGAGGATGCTGGTATACACTAATGTACACCAATCTGGGAGTAGCCTCTTCTGTTTTGTCACCTGAATTGTACTTAGTGCATGTAGACAACATTCTGGACTACATTCATCTCAACCTATGAAAAAAAATATGAATCCATTCAGAAAATGATAAATTATTTCTAATCTGTTTTATTTTAGAAAATATTTAACTGGTTTTTAATCATTAATATTAAGAATGTGAGCTTGTCCAGATTCAATGATAAGTAACCAAGATTTGGACCATAAGTGGAGACGGAAATGAATTAGAAAAAAGTAACACCAGAAATCTGAAATAAAACTTTACTTCTATTCTACTTGAACTTGTATAGAGGATAAGTACCTCTAATGAATCTTGATTGAATGAATTTTAACTCAGATAACACATTCACTTCCAAGATAATTCTATATGCTTTTTATTATGTTTTCCTGCTGCATATTAAGTTATACAAATAAGAATCATTAGGAGTTTTGTGGTATTTACTCCAATTTTTCATTTGATTACTAACTAACAACTCATTAGTTATTACTATAACTAACTTTGTACTTTGTAATACAAAGAAAATCAAACACCTATAGAAAGACCATATTTTCAGATGATGTCCTTGATATGTTTATTTGTTCCATGTTGTTACTGTTTGCCTGAATAACATTCTTTTTTGTCTGTTTTTTTTTGTAAATGTTGACACAGCTAAATTTGAAAGAATTTTAATCTATTCCATTTCTTATTTTAGATTTATTCAGATATGCAATTATATTATGTTATTATTTCATTAATTTCTTATCTGAATCCTGCAGCCTTTTTTTGTTTGTTGCTCTCATTCTTCCATACATTTGTTCTAATCCATTTTATTCTTTAACTGAGACATGCAAGATAACATTTTCTCTGAAAATTAAATTGCAGTAATAGTACCACAGTGAAATATGGCTTTGTATTTTAGCACATTCCTGCTTCCTATGTTCATAAGTTCTCAAATTTTAACCCACAACCCAAAGAATCAACTTTGCTTTTTAAACTTAATCATAAGCCACACAGGTAATTTGCACAGTACTTGAAGTAGCAAGTTATATGTGATTATATCAGTATGAGTTATTGATGTCATTAATTTACTGCTGTGGCGCTGTAAGAATAACTGGATCTTCACATCCTAAACACTTCCCCTTGTCTCTGATAATTAGTGTATTCCATAAGGAAGTGCACTTACGATTTATGAAATCAGGCTGGTGTTCCCAAATAATACTACAACTTTGAATATTTTCTTTTACAGGAAATATAGAGGTATCTTTAAGATATCAAGGCCAAGTGCAAGGTACTGCACATGCTTTGGGGCAACCCTGAGCACAAATACAGCCTGGGTGGAGAATGGATTGAGAGCAGCCCTGAGGGGAAGGACTTGGGGGGATTGGATGAGAAGCTCAACATGAGCTGGCAGTGTGTGCTCGCAGCCCAGAAGGCCAACCATATCCTGGGTCGCATCAAAAGAAGAGTGGCCAGCAGGTCAAAGGATGAGATTCTGCCCCTCTACTCCACTCTGGTGAGACCCCAGGTGGAGTACTGCATTCAGCTCCAAGGTCTCAACATAAGAAGGACATGGACTTGTTGGAGCGAGTCCGGAGGAGGGCCACGAAGATGATCAGAGAGTTGGAGCACCTCTCCTATGAAGACAGGCTGAGAGAGTTGGGGTTTTTCAGCCTGGAGAAGAGAAGGCTCCAGGGAGACTTTATAGCAGCCTTCCAGTACCTAAAGGGGGCCTCGTAGATGGGGAAAGATGGGGAAGGACTCTTGATCAGGGAGTGTAGCAATAGGACAAGGGGTAATGGTTTTAAACTGAAAGAGGGTAGATTTAGATTAGATATGAGGAAGAAATTCCTGACTGTGAGGGTGGTGAGACACTGGAACATGTTGCCCAGGGAAGCTGTGGCTGCCCCATCCCTGGAAGTGTTCAGGGCCAGGTTGGATGAGGCTTTGAGCAACCTGGTCTAGTGGGAGGTGTCCCTGCCCATGGCAGGGGGCTTGGAACTAGATGACCTTTAAGGTCCCTTCCAACTGTAAACATTTTATGATTCTATGTTGACTCTAATAGTAACTAGGTTTTCTTTGCTCTTAAGGTAGGTATTTTCTGTCAAATCATTTCAGTGGTGATAAACAGTTACCTGTCTTTCTCATACAACTCATGAAAATTTGTATACTGGACTAGGAGAATTCTATTCTCTTGAAGGGCTTATGGTGTGATCCAGCAAGAACATACTAAGAGACCACCGTATTTGTGATTCTTTTTCTTACTTAATAAGCCCCAAATATGCTAGGCATTTTTCTGACAAAGAAGCAGACTCAAAGTCCTGCATATTTTCTGAAGGACAAAGACACAATTCCTTTCAATGAAAAATATGTAATCTAAAGAATCTATAGAAGCTGCAGCTCTGTGAGACGTGTTACCTTAGTAGAGATATTCTATAACAGAATTGTTATTGTCTGAGCACCAGTCCTTCCTGCAGTCCCCTTGGTAAGGTTCTTGATATAAATGAAGCAACAAAATGGGGACACAAATGTTGATCACACATTACAAAAAAAGGCAATAATGAGAGGGGTGGGGGAAAGAAAAAAAATGTATCAATTAGTATTATTTTTTTCCTTAACCTTTCCAGTCCTCTTGAAGTCCTTGATGGATTCTCCTTTTTTGTTCACATTAGAAGGCTTTTTGTTTTGTTATTCATTTATGAATGGATGTTAATTGATATAGATCTCAATGCCTTTTTTATTATCACCTTCTGTGGAACAAATATATTCTAAGATGATATATCTGGAGAGAATTGTGGTCCTGGAGGCAGAATCAATATACATAGGAAAGTCTGAAGAAACAGTTCTGCTTTGAAGCATGTTGTAGTTAAGAAAGATTAATTTGGAAGGCATGGATAAAGGCATAGGAACAAGACATCTATGACAAGATGATAGTGATAGGAGCTGTGACAGATATTAGGAAAGAACAAGAGGAGGTTGCTGACACCACAGACGGTAATACTTGGAAGTCGGCTCCCATCCCTCCTTGTCTGGAGTGCTGGACCTGTTTAGGATCAAAGATGCATGTACAGGGAGGATGAAATCCTTCCTTACTTGTTTTGTAGCTTTGCAACTACTCAGCAAAAACAAGAGTGAGAAAAATGCACAGCAGTCAAAGCTGCACTTTACATTCAATTAGATGAAACCCTCTATATGAAAGAGTATGTACAGATTCCGTGTTAAAAGATATCCAACAGAAATGCATGAGCCCTTCTGCTATGCTGCCTTGCTGCATCATTTCCTCCAGGGTGCTGGGATATAGCCTGGAAATACCAGGGACTTACAGCAAAACAAAGGAGCAAATAAATGGCAGTCTCAATGTGAATTGAGATCAACCACCACAATGTCATGTTGGGTTTTGAAGACTTAACATGGATGGTTCTTTAACACTTAAATGTGTTCCTTTGGACCCACCACTGCCACGAGGCCATGACTTTTGCCCCTTGACTTCTTTTTTTTAAAATATGAAACAGAGAACACCTCAGTAACACTGAACATTAGCCCTTAATACCGATTATCCTTTTTAAATTGTGGCTTGTGGGGGAATCAGGACAAGTCTTAAATTTTACTTATTTCTGTGTTACTTCCTACTTGTTCTCCAGGAAGAAAGATCCAACAGAGGGGAGACAATGGAAATAATATATTGATCAACATAGCAGAAAAGTCTCACTGGACAGGAAGAAGACTTTGATTACATACAGAATTTTACAGAAAAAGGTGAATTTTCTTTTCTGCCACATCGTCTTCCTTTTCCTGAGTCTACAGCACTCTTTTGCCATCCGCTCAACAAATATAAAACAGAATAAAGCACAAACATAGATCCATTAAATGAAAATATTTTTCTGTGTATTTCCAGACCAACTGGAAATTAAATTCGTGTTCATAAGCTACGACTTACCAAATATATGCTTAATACAGCAATACTAAATTTGTGGGTCATGTATGTTACCTCTAAAGTCTTAATGATGGAATCACTTTTGCATACTATGTCTTCAGCAAAGACTCAAATATTTGTCTTTGTTACCTGAAGAACTACAGATTAAGTTCAGCTCAAGCATAGTGTTGACACTGCAGACCTGCCTTTTCAGGGCAGAGCTGAGGCTTGAATAGGCATTGGTACACAGCACAGAATATTCCCAGTTCAAAATGTTAAATATATTTCTAATTATAATCAGAATCTTTGAAAACTGAACACTGAAAAAGTACTCTGGAGGCTTTCTTGTCTAATCAGAACTGAGAAGAAACTACAGTCAGAGCACATATCATATTCATTCATATAAATGAAAGTAGGGTAGTTTCACAGTTATATCAAGTTGACTAATACCCGCTTGTTAGAAATATAATTATACATCTGTGCTATTTTGACCTTGTGTAGGGGTGCTAGGACTGGATGGCGAGAGAAATATTGTGAGCCGTGCCACTGCGATGTCATTGTGCATGTGAGAGGTGCTTCCATGGAAAGCCACTTGCTTTTGTGGATGGACAGATTCTGAAGTAGGCTGCTCTTATGCCAGAGTGGACCAACATAATCAAAGCAAGTCCTTCTTTGGAGAGTGGTAAGTATAATGGAAAAGAAAGTAATATATTTACTGAGCAGTAATAGAATGTTTTCTAATAACACTCCGTTTGAAGTATTGCCAAGTCTTTCTTAAGGAGTAATGGAAATGCTACGTCAGTACGAATAAAAAAAGATTATTTTCTTCAGCAATAAAATGAATGATAGAATAGTTTATTACTGTTGCCAGAAAATTTATACTGACAAGTATACCCATATAATTCATTGCATGACAAAGAACATTCTATTGTCTTGTCAAAGAAAAGCATTATTTTAATTTAAGATGAATAGTACTTTACTAGCTGGTACAGACTTCATAGATCATAGATCTGAGTAATGAAACTGATTTAACGAAAACAGCTAAGACATTACTTTAACAATTACCTGATTAGAACAACTCAGTCCTTGATCAGGGTTGCTAGCATTTTGACGAAGGTATTCTGCATGAACTGATTCATTTTACAAAATTAAAATACCTTCCATAATATGAAGCTTTAAAGTTTAAGTATACCTCAAGGTATCCAAGTTGCTTCACATACAGGAAGGAAAAAATAATTCTGTCATCCTCTGTTCTGTAAGAATTGTTTTAGAAAATTATGCTCCACCTGGAGACATTTTAATCACTCATTTTATTTGAATCATGCAAACCATGTTATTAACAGACATAACTCCTGAAAGGGTCTCACTTTGTTAAGTAGAATAGGGTTGAGTCAGTGTGGTACACGTTAGTGTAATGACATGTTATGTCATTTAACATATTCCATTTAACATGATATGTTAAAATGGAACTCTTTTAATCTCTTTCACCCAGGAGAAAGTGTGGTGTGAAATCATTTCCATGGAGGACAAACAGCACCTTAAAGATCACTCATTTTGACATCTAGGGATAGTTTTGTTCTCAGTTAGGTTGAAGTGATTCCAGCGCATGCTGTTCTGACATAACTGACAGTAAGATCACTTCAGAGCTCAGTAATTGTCCAGAGGAAGAGCGACAAGTATAGAGGAAGCACTTGGAGGAGAAAAACAACAAAAACAAAGTAACAAAAATTAAACAAAACAAACAAAACAAAAAACAACAGCAATAAAAAAATAACTCTAGCAAAAAAAGTCTTAAAAGCATGTTTTCAATTCCCAGAGAGTCTCTTCTGCTAGCTTAATGATTGCACTGGGAAAAAAAAATTTAGAGAGATTGGATGCCCAGAGTCTGATACAGTAATAGAAGAGTTAAAAGACTGACCAGAGTGGGTATTTCTCTCTTGTTCTTGAAACTTTTGCTTAGAAAATTCAAATATGGAGTACATATTAATTTATTTGATAAAGTGCTCAGCTGCTTCCCTTCCTCCCCTTAAGACAAAAAGGGTGTTAGATAGGAAGCAACTGAATATACTGATACAGTAATAGTAATCCTTTTCTTTTGCACATTTTGATTGTCAGAAACTAATGAGAAACCAAATATCATAGAACCATAGAATGATAGAATTGTCTAGGTTGGAAAAGACCTTTAAGATCATCCAGTCCAACCACTGACCCTACTCTACCAGGTCTGCCACTAAACCATGTCTCTAAGCACCACATCTACACGACTTTTAAACACATATAAGGATCCATAATCCTTAAAGGTTCCAAATCAAATTAAGCCTGATGTAAATTAGTTTAGGATAGGATTGGATATTTAATTGTATCCATTATAATAATGAGAAAAGACAAGAACCAAAGTGGAAACAGGCAGTTACTCTGTTACATTTAACAAGTAGGACATACAAATTATTAAATTAATGCAATCTCACTGAAGTTGTTTAAGTTTTTTTGTATTTTATATGTTGGGGGTTCTTGATTTTTTGGTTTTTAGTTTGCTTTTTTTTTCCTGTTGAAATTCATAATCTTTCCCATTGCAAAATCAAAATCAAAAAAGTTGCGTCATTTTTAATGTCATTGGGAAAACTGGAGTGTTTCCTCTAAGGAAAGACAGGCTGTCTCATTAGCTGATCAGGTATTTGTTATCAGAATATGTCCTTGGATAAACAAAACCTGCTGGTGCTAAAGCACACCTCCATTGACATGCTTTTAGAGAGTACAAAAGCAGTCTGAAGTCACTACTGACACAACAGTATTTTATAGTGTATTTTATATCACAGGAAGTTACTGCAGAAACCAAATTTAGAGTTCCATCATTTCAAGAGATCCATGAAAAATGAAGTAGAGGAAACAAGATGGGAACTGAATAGGAAGTTTCTCCTAAGTTTTTCAGTGAAGATTAAATTCTCTAATATATTGTGCATATAAGTATTTAAATCCTAAGTTTATTTTATTTTTACTATATTTCCTCAGTCCTCTAGCCAGCTGTTTTCTTTTATGTGGCGAAAGGCCAAAAAGGAGTTTCTGTGGGATGTTCAAGAGATGTAGCCTAGTTTCACAGCATAGTAGAAAGACAATGTCTGATCTGCAAAACCACAGTAGGACCGATCATACATTTTCTATTGCCTGATTAGCGACTACTGAGCATATATTAGATTTTATGACTAGACAATATTTGTTGTGAGGAAAAGAATGGACCAAAGAACAGAACATGAACAACAGGAAGCTGATGTAATCTATTCTGTAACTATAAATCCATTGTCATTCTCTGGCAGTGAAACACCCAGCTTAGTGACAGGGATTTTAATTTTAGTGAGGCCAGATCGCACTTATTTTTCCTGAACACTGACATTAAATTGATTAGTACTAAATTAATTAGAAAGGCAGAAAGGTTTGAGTAGTTAGAGATTTTCTTCCCATCAGGCCTAAAATGGAGAGAAAAATGAAGTACTGAAGCAATGAATTATACAAAAAACCTGCCCAGTTGTGACAAAATGAATTCAAAGAGGCAGTATTTTGGTTTTGAATTCTGCTGAGCAGCAAAGGAGAATGTGGGATGCCAAGTATTAAAAATTGTATTCCTGACAGGTGTTCTATTTTTAGGGAGAGACATTTACAGGCCAAATAACAGAGCTATGTTTATGCAAACAGATCAGATCCTTAGCTGGTAAAAACAGTAATAATAGCAAAAGCATTACCAGTAGTAACTGTACTGTCACTGTATCTAGATAAGATTATTTTAGGCCAGATTATCAAAAGGTGAGGATCTCCCATATGAACACAGAATAGAAATACAAAATGAAAGAACTGACCAATATGAACATTTTTCCTGCTTGGAAGAGCCTACAATGCAAGCATGAGGAAAAAATAAAAGATGAGCACAGATGCACAGAGGAATCTGAGGAAACAATAAGCCTGAACTGACTGTTGTGACAGGCAGCAGAGACCATGCATGAGTGCTTTAGCCACTGCATGTCTTTGTAGGCATTGCTCCAAAAAAAGGTTTTAAGGAAGGGTTTGAAAGCAAATAACAAAGGCCTTACGCCGATATTCAAAGTCTCCTGCCTGGATGGGGAGCGCTATGGTGGATAATTACAGCTGTATTCATTTGAATATACCGATATTTATTCCTATCAGCACAGTCTCTGACAAAGTATAAATGAAGGCAAAGCTGCTTACAAAGTAAGTGTTTTTCTCTTTCAAAAACCCAGAAAATACTCCCCTACCATAGGATTGGGAGCTACCCATAGATACATATATTTTTTTCAAAAATTTACATGGCTGTGTCAGAAAGCCTGAAAAGTTGTAACAAGGTATAATACACTACTGGGCAAGCAGATCCCTGAAGAGGCCAAAGTCTGCTCTCCTGAAACCCAGCGCTATGATCCTGATTTTTGCCCTGCTCCATTCTCCTATGATCATGAACCCCACCATCTTATGGTCACTGCAGCCAAGGCTGTCCCTGACTTTCACATCCATGACCTTGCTTGTAAGTAACAGGTCCAGAAGAGCACCCTTCCTTGTTATCTCCTCAATCACCCGTGTCAGGAAGTTGTCATCAAGGCACTCCAGAAAACCTCCAAGATTGCTTGAACCCTTCTGTGTTGTCCCTCCAGCAGATATCAGGGTGGTTAATGTCCCCCACAAGGACTAGGACCTGGGAATGTGATGTTCCTGCCAGTCATCTGAAGAAGGCCTCAGCTGCTACTTCTTCCTGTCCAGGAGGTCTATAGCAGATATCCACTGCAACAGAAACCATGTCTGCTTGCTAATCTTCATCCATAAGCTCTCAGCTGGCTTCTTACCTATCCCTGAGCAGAGCTCCATGCACTCCAGCTGCTCTGTCACATAAAGGGCAACTCAATGTGCAACTCCTCCTCCTTGCCTTCCTGCTCTGTCCTTCCTAAGGAGCCTGTATCCATCTGTCAGAGCACTCCAGTTGTATGTGCAGTGCCACCATACTTCCTTGAAGCCAATGAGGTTATATCCTGATGACTGCATACAGACTTCTAACCCCTCCTCCTCTTTGTTCTTCATGCAACATGCATTAGAGGCATTTCAGAGAGTGTATTGGGTTTGTATAGCAAGGTTTTAGTAGCAGGGGCGGCTTCCGCGAGAAGCTGCTAGAAGCTTCCCCTATGTCCGACAGCACCACTGCCAGCTGGCTTCAAGATGGACCCACTGCTGGCCAAAGCTGAGCCCATTAGCAATAGTGGTAGCACCTCTGTGATAACATAGTGAAGAAGGGAAAAAACTGCTGCACAACAGCAGCTGGAAGAGAGAACTGAGAATATGTGAGAGAAATAACCATGCAAGTACCAAGGTCAATGAAGAAGGAGGGGGAGGAGGTTTTCCAGGTGGCAGAGCAGATAGCCACTTACAGCCCATGGAGGACCCCATGCAGGAGTAGTCCATTCCTGAAGTACTGCACCCCATGAAAAGGACCCACACTGGAGCAGTTTGTGAAGAACTGCAGTCCATGGGAAGGACCCATTTTGGAGAATTTTTTGAAGGACTCTCACCTGTGGGAGGGACCCCATGCTGGAGCAGGAGAAGACTGTGAGGAGGAGGGAGTGGCAGAGACAAACGTGATGAACTGACCGCAATCCATATTCCCTGTCCCCCTGCACTGGTCGGGGGAAGACACAGAGCGCGGGAAGAAGGGAGGGGTGCGTGGAAAGTGGTTTAAGATTTGGTTTTATTTCTCATTAGCCTATTCTGACTTTATTGGCAATAAATTAAACTTATTTCCTCGAGTTAAGTCTCTTTTGCCCATGACCATAATTGGTAAGTGATCTTCCTGTCCTTATCTCGACCCATGAGCCTTTCATCGTATTTTTCTCCCCCTGTTTAGCTGAGGAACCGGAGTGATAGAGTGGTTTGGTAGGCACTTGGCATCCAGCCTGGGTCAGCCCACCCCAAAGAGGCACTCAAGTGTGCTGATTCCCCAGTACAGGCTTGAGAGCCTTCCCCACAAGCCTGTTCTGCAGGCTCTTTACAGGCTGATACTCACAGAGACTGCACTTCAGCTGTTTTGTTGATTACTATGTCCCTTCTGCTCCCATCACCATAGGTCTTTGGCTTGCCTACCCCATCCACAGCTTCTCCACTTGTTGAGGAATCTCTCCCTCCCCAGTTATTCCTACTTTAAAGCTTGCCGTACCAAGTTTCTTACCAGTCATACCAGGCTGTCAGCAAAGATAGCTTTGCCCTGCACAGTCAGGTGGATCCCCTATCTTACAAATAGCTGTTGACCTCCAATGAGGGTTCCAAAAGTACTTTTATTCCCTCTATTTTCAGCTTGAAATATTATACACCAATTTCACATGCTCAGAGACTTTTCTAAATCCTTCATATTATTTTCAGAAAATACATGGTATTTGGGTTGATTCATTAAATTTACAAGAGATACGTGTTTCTCATCCAGTTTCTTGTGGAGTATAACTATATCTTTGTATAAAATATTAACCAATACAACCTTTAGTTTTAAAGGAGATTGATTCTACAATTACCTCTATTCTCTCAGTAAAAATTCTGAAGATCTCAAGTATTCATTCCCAAACACATTGTTTCCACTGTGAAAGGATGGTATGCAATTACCACACTCAAAGACTCTCTGAGCAAATCATTACAACTGCAAACTGGACATTTGATTTAATACCTCTTCTTGGCATGATGTGATCATTAAGATTACAGAATTCCTATAGCCAAACTTAAATAAGGACATCAAACTCCACATGCAATTTTATTCGCACATCCAGATTCCTCCTGCAGACCTAGGTGCAAATAAAACTAAATTTATATTTTTGATCAGTGTAGCCACTTATGCTTTTCCCATCAGAAATAATTCTACATAAGCTGGTAAAAGGATAAGGTTTCCTAACGCACCAGTTTCCCTCTCTTCTATCTTTATTACTTCTATGATTCTACTTCCAAGTCAGCTGGATTTTACCTCATACTGTAACAGAAGCAGAATCAGATCAATGACTTCAGCAGCCCTCCTAATCTTTGTAAACTGCAGCTGAGTGTAGAGTGGGGAGGGGGGATGTGGAGAACTGTGCCTTTACAAGGCTCTGAAGTGACCTGGAACAGAGTGATGCTGTACAGAGCATACAGCGCAAGTGCTGGGCAGCCAGAACCTTACCTCTCCTATGCTTTTGGGCTTGCCAAGCCTGCAGTCAAAGACAACTTTAGAAAACTTTTATACATATGGCAGACCAAGCTGTAAAATAGTTAGCTCAGGGGACACAGTGTTGCTGTAGCAAAAGCTCTTGTCTCCAGGCTGCCATTATTGTCAGCTCTACAGCTAGATAGTTTCTATTTAAACCTAAGACAGGCTTTAGCCCCATCTTTGAAAGGAATGCAGGTATGTAAGCACTTCTAAATATCAGAAAGAGGAAATGTTCCTTCCAACTAAGATGTGGCAGAAAGAAGACATATTTAGTAATTGATGCTACCTGACCATTCAAGTTTCTGCTAAGACTACAGCAGGATCCAAGTCTCTCAATATTTTGATGAAAACGGGCTGTATTTTTTTTCAGAAGCAAAGTGTTTGTGAGTGCTGTAAAGAAAATATCTGTTTACAGCCATAGTTCAATTTGAACCAGTTGCTCTTCATCAAAGGGCTGTTTTCCTGACAGAATTTAAATAGCTTTTAAAGAGGAGGAGATGGTTGCTCCTGAAAATACACTACAGAATTTGCTACAGGTGCTTGTTTTGCCTGGAAGTCATGTTTTTTTCTGCTGCCTCCTCTGTCATTCCTTCCTATTACTGGCTGAGCATACCAGAAACTCTAGCTACCAGCAGTCAAAGGCAATGGTCAAAAACTGCTGCACAACTGTAAATCGGTAGTCATCCTCCCCTTCCCTACATTACTTTCCTCCTCTCCTTCACTTTTCTCATCTATGCTAATCATGTCTTCTTGATAGATGAGTACTGAATATTGATTTTCAAGGTAAATTTTTTACAGAGTGGACAAAAAAAAGCGTTTATGATTCAGTCAAAACTGTCATTTATTATGCATGCCTTCTCTAATGGGACATACAGATATAGCTACTGACATCTAAGTAGAAATCATGTCCATGTAGGGTTTGCATTTACTGAATTTTTTTGTGACATTTGCCATCAGGTGCAGAAACTAGCTCAACTTTGGATAGAAGGAGCACCCTAGTTTTAAGTAAACTAACTTATTTAAATGTAAAGAGGTCAGCCTACTAAGAGATGCCTAGAAGACAAACACTGCTAAGGGCTCCTTAGTGTCCTTAAGAAAATTAAGGCAGAGTGACTATACATACAACTCTGCAAGAAGTGTCTATTGCTATGTCCATTTCTCATTCTAGCTAGACACCATAGGTGTGCTTAAATAGGCAGAAAATATCATTGTAATGATGGCAAATAAGCCATTCCCTTGTGTAAGCTACTATCTCTTGTGTATGATTTCAGTTTCACCCTGCATAAGACGTTACAGAAAGATTTGCCATTGCCTGGAGGCTAGAAAACTTGAAACAACCAAAGGTTTAGATTAAGTATAGCACATCCTTATACCCAGTGGTTTGCAAAGTTATTTTATACAACCTTCAGAAAAGTGCCTCTAGCACTTGCAATGATGGCCAGATTTGCTTTTTCTCACACTCTCTGGGGGTCAGGCTTCTCTTCAAGTTCTCTATTAAGCAGAGTTTTTTGCTTTCTTTCTAACCAATTTAGATATGAATTGTTATTTGCTCTTTTTATTCTTAATTTTCTTTGCATGGACTATACACTGTATTGAAACTTGCTCAACTGCTAGGTGATCTTGTTCAGCAATGGTTTAAAAGGCAGAGTCACACATTCCTAGTTACTCAGCTTTCCTATTTTTAGTCTGAGAACTTTGCTCACAAACTTTGGTGCTGTATTTTAGGAACTTTAAATTCTTATGCCTGCTTGCAGCTCAGGGACTTTGCCTAAGCCAGTTTTTTTCCTCCCGTTCCTAGGCAATTGCTTTAGCTGTCAGCACATTGCCAGGTAGCTAGGGCAGCAGCTAGCATCTCAGACAGCTTCTTAATGAAAGACCCATGCTGATCCTTCTATTTATGCATTAGATCACTGACTGATCTAGGACTCACCCTAGACCTGCAAGGTATAACAGTCTTGTTTTAATCAGCAGGAGCTCCCAGCAATGAGCAGATAACATTCACAGTGCAAGAGCCCTCTGACATGCTGCACACTGCACCACTTTCTCCAAGCATACAACACAGTGCCCCAAACCATAATGTTTATAAATGGAGATTTCTGAAGAAACCTATTACAACAAGTATAACCTTTCAGCAGAACTATGCTATTCACTTACAAACAGGCAGGGAACATACAGGAAGATGTGCATACAAAAGTCTTTATTTTCAGTCTTTAACCTTTGGTGGGTAAATCCCAGAAGTGTTTAAAACAGGGTTAAATTTGGCTCTAAAGATACACCTTTACAACAACATCACTCTATCCAAAAAAGAAATAAATGCACTTCTATATCCTTATATTTTCATTATGAGGCTAAAATTGACCTGACTGCTAGATTATTACAATGCCTGTTGGTACAATGAGAAAGGACATTGTGACTGCGTATTTTCATCTGGATGAGCGTCAAGGAGGATTGTGGCACAGTGCTGAATGTGCAACATATTTATAGGGCTTCCTTGAAATCAAACATGTCTGTTCTGTTGTTTTGGGTTTTTTTTTCCATTGTGGATATAGGTTACTACTAATGAAAAAGGGAAAGATTTTTCTACAAACATAGGCAAATAATTCTGCCTTTCCAAACAATGTTTATTAGGGAGTTTACTTATTTTGATGTTTCAGTTGTGTGTGTATATGCGCACAATATGCACCTGTATACTTTTCTCCCTCCATTTTTTCATATCTACCTTCAGAGAAACATTTTTTCATTTCACTGCAACTAGGTTCATCCTTCATAATGATAATGATGGTTTGTCCCAATCCTGTATGTTAGTTTTTCTGTATGCTTTATATACCACAATTGTGTAACCAAGTGTTCTAGTTTGTTTCAGCTTTTTCTGCTTTTGTGGTGGTTTCACTTGACTATGGTGAAAGTTTTGCCCCACTAGTATCAGTAGTATTAGCATTGGCTCTTGAACGAACCTGTAACTGAACTGAAACTGTGACCTATCTTCCTTAGACACTTCAGAATGTTTTTGTTCATTATCCTACACTAAGCAAATAGAAAAATGCTGTAAAGCTTCAGACATGAAATGCCACCTCTGTGGTGTTAGTTTGATCACCGATTTCAGTGACTGTAGAATTTCACCCAGTATTTTTAATTCTGGAGCTTGAATTCACATCTCAGTTGTAAACATTTATATTTTCATCAGGTGTTGAAACTGAAGTACTGAGCTAGCAACACTTTATGGTTTCACAAATGCTCTCAGTGGATCTTACAAATTTCCATTTGGCTGAGGGAATATAAAAATTACACCATATTCAAAAGAGGAGCCTATGTTTCTTTGAATCAGAACTTTCAAGTTGGCAAAAACACCCAGCAGATCAGGACTCATAACATACTATAACAGTGATGTTTAAACTTCCTGCTAAAAGATTATAGCAATATTCAAAATTTTAGGTAACTATATGTATACATGCATATATTATCTAGTCATGTAAAACCATAAGTATATTGGACTGTAAGTGTGGTGGGCTAACCTCAGCTGTCAGCCAAGCACCCAAACAACCTCTTGTTACCCCTGCCCCTGCAAAACAGGGGTGGGGGCAGAGAATAGGGAGAATTAGATAGGGAAGATTAACAGTTCAAAATAATCACTGACTAGTTGCTGTCACAGGCAAAACAGATTTGGCATGGGGAATTTAACTAAATTCATTGGCAATTAAAATTAATATATAAGTACTGATTGAGGCATTAGGAAACAAAACCAGAAAAGGAAGAACATTTAGACACTTAAGGAGAGCACTGCTCCTTCTACTTTCTTGTGTTCAACAGCACTCCTTCAGACTCCTCACCTCTCCCCTTGCTATCAAGATAGGTAACACTCAGTCCTTTTGTTAAGCAATATATGAGCAGCTGCCTCCTCCAGCCACTCCAGCCCAGGACCTCTCCTGCCCGCTGCTGGAGCCCAGCCTGGTGCCTAGGGACCCCGGGTCTCTGCCCAGGCTGAGGGACGTGGGTGACCTTTTCCCATTTGCAGGTTCAACTAGTAAAGAAACTGAGCACTTGTCCCAGAGACATACACACACACAGAGTAGACACTAACATGGCCGGTCATTTGCATGGCCACAGAGGAGGCACTGCCCCCGACAGCACCCCCATAGAGGATGGATGTGACCAGGAGGGCAGACAGCCCAGGCCCCTCCTCCTCCTGGGCTGGCCACGGCAGAAGGTCACTAGCGCAGCACACAGGGGACCCTCTCCAACTTCACAAGCTCACAAACCTTCGTGGATGCCCCCAGCACTGGCACAACCCCTCCGCCTGCCTTCCTCCGCCCCCCCACCCCACCCCGATCCCAGCCCTCCTTGCTTGCCCCCACAGGTCCCCGACTCGCCGGCTGGTCCAGCGTGAATTTTGCTGGTGATGACACAGACACACCCCGCGCACACTGGGTTTGGGGAGGACACAGACAGACACTTGCCCTCCTGGAGCCACCAGCGCTGAGCCCCTCACTCGCCTCACTCACGCCGGTGACCCCCAGCAGCAGTTTTGGGACACCCACCGTTCCTGCCCTGTGGCTGGAGGTTAAAGACCCCCACCTGCTCCAGTAGCTCACACTACTGGGATCCCCCCACTGACTCCATTCCCTGAGACCGCACACACACAGGTCCCCCTCGTGTCTGGCACCGAGTCATTGCAGCACGTGCAGGACAGAGTGAGGTTACGCAGCGAGGTAGTTAAGAAAGTTTTAATAAGAAGATGGAAGAAGACAGGACGGACTGCAGCGATCAGGCGTGGGGCTCAGCCAGACAAACGTACTGACCGGCCTTGTTTTCCCGGCAGCTGGACCCCTCTGGACACCTTTCTGTCTGCGCCCTCTTTGTTCCCCCCTGCTCCGCCTTCCCCCCTTCCCCATGGGTCTGTGCAGCTCTTGACTGCTGCACCCCTCCAGGCCGGGGCCCCTGGGTCTGCAGACTTACCAGTTGCAAAGTTCGCGTGGATGTTCCTCAAAGCAGCTGCTGTAGTTTCTTGATAGCCCATCAGCTGGCGTGACTGGCAAGGTTTGGTTTGGGTCGTCGTCTCCATGTTTGCTTTGTCAGGCGTGCATCTTGGTATATTTTGGTTTCTGGCTTCCCCCTTTTCCCTTGGTTTCCCAACTGACCAGGTTCACAATCAAGATAATCTTGCTGGAATAAACATTTGCACGCTCTCACATACCAATTAGTGCAGCTGACCAGGTTTTTATGATCATTGCCTTATCACTTGTCTGTCAGATTTGTGTCTCTCTGTATTCTTGTTTATGGCTTGCTCCTTTTCTCAATATCCCTTTTTGCACTGAAAAAGGTCCGTGACCAGATACCCTTAAAGAAGCAGACACGCTCCTTCCACATACCCTTATACCCTTCGCTGAGGTAACAAGTGGCATGGTGGCAGCTGCACTCAGGATGTTGTGGTTTCTCTCTGCATCCCTTTTCCTCTCTTTTCCTCTGCTCCTGCGTGGGTCCTCGACACGCTGCAGTCCCTTCAGGAGCGTCTCTGCTCTGGCACCACACAGCACCTGTACCTGTACCTGTTCCTCTCATCTTGATGTTCATTCCCTCTGTTGTTTCTTAGTCTTTTGTTCCACTCTCCTCTCTCCCCACAGAGTTTTTCTGCTCTTTCTTAAATGCTCTTTCCCAGAACCGCCACCACCCTGGCTGAGGGGCTCAGCCCTGCCCTGCAGTGGGTGGGTCTGAGCCGGCTGGAACCGGCTGTGTCCGGCACGGGGCAGCCCCGGCCTCTCCTCACAGAGGCCGCCCCGCAGCCACCCACTGCTGGCACCTTGGGCACCTGCACCCTGTACAGTAAGCCTGAAAGTTTGGAAATAATCTTGCTTTAAGATATAACAAGACTATTACAATTTATTTTTTTTAAAGGATGAGTGTATAGCATACCTGCTTTCTCAAATTACGGTAGGCTTAATGTCTTGTACTTCTCTCTGACTTCTCATTTTCTGTCTTTGTAGGGCACAGATTGTTGGGGTTTTTGTCTGTGTAACATCTAATATGAAGGAGTCTTAATAGGTAACACATAGCTGCTACTGCAGTGCAAATAGGCTCTCCTCATACGAGTAACATGAGACCCTTCCAGTTCCTGAGGCTCATCAGACTTCTTCCTGTGCTAGAGCACACATAAACTAAAATAAACTTCAGCTGAAAAGGGGTTTTTGTGAGGAAGTGGAGGAATAAAGCTTTTCTTGGAAGGGTTCTTGTAGCTGTAAAAGCTTGCTCATCCTCTGTACTTCACAGGGAAGTATGTGTGGCCAACCACACACACAAGTGGAGAGCCCCTAGTCATTTCAATGCAGAAAGGAAAAAGAAGAAAAAAAAATTAAAAAAGGTGTTGTAGCCTTTCTGGCACTCCTTAGATGATATATGTTTAATATAGGACTATAAAATAGTTAAAATAAACAACAGAGAAACAGAGAAAGCAACCTGCCAACAATGTCCTTCTCACAGCTAAGATTCAGATGCCAGCTCTTCCCAGGAGTGCAGCTCTGATTACCACCAGTCCTAGGGAAATCAATTCAGAGACGTGTATGTGAAAATGTATAAAGTGTGGTACATTATAAACAAAGGGACATTACCTAATCAACATTGAGATTCAAGCAGTTTTCCAGGAAAATGTTGCCAGTGTCTGTTCTTATTTAATTAGTACCCTCTCCCCAGTATTTCATTTATAAATCAGAGACTAATCACCTGCACAGATTCATTTTCTAACAGTACTTACTTGAGTCACTTTCAAATTGTTCCAAACGTCTTCTTTGATTTTTTTCTTTCCCTTTTGGAACACAAAAAGATGACCAATTAGTTTCACATTCTGGAGAAAAAAAATAGAATCCGAGAACCTCTGTGCCATCTGCCTGAAGCAAATTTACACTGTTGAGTTATATCAGAGGATTTTAAACTTGAAGTAATGGCATACCCTTGACCACAGCAGCATGAATGGCTCTGCTAGAATTGCAAATGATTTTATGTACATTGGCAGTAAGACATCATTGTTATCATAGTGTAAAAAAGAATATAAAGTACTGACTAACTTGTTGCTACTGTCAATCAAGGTTGTTTGTGGGTTACAATGAGGACAGAATTTGGATATGTAATACTGCTCTGAAAATGCAAGGTGGAGTACAAACTACTAGGCAGAAATGGAAAGTGATCAATAAGAAACATTGCCTGACACCATTAAACAAATATCAGCAAACTGAGGAAATCTGTGAGGATAAAATGACAAATCACTTTCATCACACTCTAGTTAGTATTTATGGATTCAGATACAATGATAGGTAATGTACTATAGTTATGTAATGCCATTTATTAAGGGTCTCATTTTCCTATCTCCTGCACAACATTACTACAATATGTCATATTTTACAATACTTATTTTACACTCTCAGGTTTTTATTTAAAATAAAAATGCAAGTTGCAACTTAATTACAAATCCATGAATCATGACATGCAGTACTTTTGAAGGATTCCTTCAGTGCAGAAGGACCAATACAGGATCTACAGATCATCTGAAAGGTTTTGTGTTGTGGAGTGTCACTGCTATGATATTAAAGGAAACGGGTCATGCCTGACCTACTGTTGATATAACCCTAGACTCGTAAAAAATTCTTGAAGTGTCTCACAAACTTCCATCATTCAAGAATAGTCGAGGACAGATGTTTTCCATCAGACTGATGGTATTTTCACACTGCTTTCATTAAACTGTCATGTTAAAAACTTCAATTTCAACCCCGTTTCTGCTTTGTTAGTTTTAATGTATCTCTCTGTACCTTGTATGACAGGAGAGGTTGCCTTTGTTCTTGCTGTGTATAAATTTACCAGAAATTAGGGCACACTCACACACACACTTACCTACACCAAGACTGAATGTGATCATACTGTAGCAAACAGGGTTGAGCAAGAACAGTCTTAAGAATTTGTATTTATTTAGAGTCTATTCTGGAAAGCTTTATTATGTATTAAGGCACTGTGAATTGAAACATTTATGCAACTTTGATTTGAAAGAATCAGTACCTTCAATATACTAATGCTGTAGAACATACTGTTCACTGAACACAGAAAATCAATGCTTCAGCTTGTCCTAGACAGACATAAAATAAGATTCAAGAGAATCAGTGATACAGCAAGCACAGCAAATAAACTGTGTATAACTGAACCAAATGATCCTTTAGAAAGGCAGAGACATTGGGTCCCAACATTTGCAAAAGCTGTGGAGGTAATTTTTTCTTCCAGAAATTCCATTCTTGTTTTTCTTGGCCTCAGACATTTTCTGTTCTTGCAAAATGTTGCCCTGAGGAGCTATGAACTTACAAGAACAATAAAATGCATGCTTCATAAGAAAAAAATGTTTTCAGAAGTTGTGTTGTAACACAAGAGATGGGAAGTTGGGTCATATATGTTCAGCACAAAAAAAAAAATAATAATGTATCTTATTTCTCTTTCATGAAAACACAGAATAATACAAAGTGAATCCTGGGGTCTTGGCAGGTTTAGAAGTGCCTCTTTATGTTCTCCTGATCATGATGATGTAGCATAAAGTTTAGTTCCGTGGTGCAAGTTAGAGAGCTGCCCAACCATGCATATATATATATGTGAACAAAGATGAGGAGAATGCAGCTCAGGTGTGCAGTGGGATGGTGTTGCTCTCCTTCTAACAGCCATACTCAAGCAGGGCTGATGGAAAAGCTAAGCTCCTGGCCCCTCTCCAGACGTGCTTCCAGCAGAGGGCCACATATTGGATCTACATCCTGGTGCTACCAGGTCACACACTGCAGCAAACATCTAATCTGCATAGACACAGGCAGGCTTAGTCCAGCAACAGCAGCTATATGCCAAGTACTGAGTTCTCTAACATACATCAACCTACCTGCATGCATGCACCTGGTTTTAAAACCATCTATGGATAACTGGGGGAAAAAAAAACAAAAAGAAAAAAAAAAAGACCAATTTAAAAGGAAACATCTCACCACATGTCTGGTTTCTATTCCTAACAAAAACATGAATCAATACCAAGGATTCAAGCCTACTCCCAATTAATTTGATAATTTGTGTTAAGATGGGTTATGACAACAGTTTCCTGCCTTACAAGAATGTTTTGAGGTTCTATGGATTTTAAGTGCTCACATACTTCAATAATGGGGAATCAAAAGGAAAAAGATAAAAATGCAGGCTGGTGATGAGAACAGACACTGAAAATGATCTCCTAGTTTCCACTGGAAGTATAAAAAATGTACATAAAGTATAGGCCTGCTTTTGTTTATTTGTTTGAAGAAACTATAAACTTAATAAATAACAAAAACAGTAACTGCTTTTTTTGTTTGGTTGTTTTTTGGAGGTTTTTTGTTTGTTTCTCTGAAGCACTTGATACTTTTCAGGATTTAACTGCAATAGACCTTGACATGAATGTTGTCACATGTATTGAGGGATGATTAAAGGCCCATAGCTCACTTTTATTATTAGTTGTCCACCATTCCACTAGGTCACTTCCCTCCCTGTTTGCCACAGACTGAAAAAAGACTTGAGAACATACTTATGAGATGAAAATCAATTCTGAATGTTTCATCTATTATATTAATTTGCTTAAGGCCACCATCTGCTTCACTCTTGAGAAGTACGTTTTGCTGGAACCCTTCTCTCATGTGTAGCCTGAAAGACTTACAGTTCTTAGGCTCAAAAATTTGGACAGTCTTACACAGACCTCATAAATACTCTGTGTGACTGTGCATTCATAGCCAACTGTAATATCCCATTGCACCATAGTCCAGCTTACTCACATGAAAATTTAATTTTATTTTTTTATCTGTAGCTTAGCAACCAGTAAATTCCTCTAATATCCATGAAGAGGGTATTTATTAAATCTTTTGCTGTAGAATTACATGAAAACTCTTTCATACAAAAAACCCAAAACTTGATTTTAAACCTTTTTTACAAAGCTAAACATTAATTGAATTTTTCCCCTTCTTTGAGTGAATACAATGTGTAATTATTGATTGTCATGTATTCCTCTCTTTCAGAAGTGCTTTAGCTTCATTTTTACGGTATATGTCTATTTTGTATTTAATTTTTTGCCTTTTGTTTAAGTTAAAATCCTTTCATAGAATTCAATTTTACAGAAAGTTTTCCCATTCTGTCTTTATTCCCACTGCAGCCTTTTATCAAATTTTTTGCCTCTTCTTTGAACACATTCAATTACACTATATGGGACTTACCTAATACCAGATCCTTTATGCTGCAACAGAGACCTTAATATATGAGGTTCTAAAGCTTAATAATCTCCTTTAAACAGTATTTCTTTCCTTCCACATAATGTAAGTTTCACTGATGGCCATAATTTGAAAACTAACTTATTGTCTCCATTCTTAACATCCACAATTATTTCAGAGTTTTGCAGCATTACATTCCATGGTTTGGATCAAATGAAGTAATATTCATTCCTCAGCCTGCAGTTCATCTGGACACAATGATACCCACCCTAATAGTTACACTAGCTGTAAATGTCTGAAATAACAAAAACCTGCTTTTGAATTTATCGTTTTTGCTTTTCTTCTGTAGGAACTTTGAAAAACTGTCAATAATTGTCATTTATTTTGTGTGTGCCATTTTTATGACTGTTTTTTGAAATGATAGCCTGTCATTGGTACACAAGTGACTGCAGTTTCCACACTGCAGAAAATACAGGTCAGCTGATTTGAACATATTTGTCTGATTATGAGTGTTCACCCTTATCCTTTTTGACATATGATGTTTGAGAAAAAATTAGGAATCCTTTACATACACAGGCAAATAAACACCGTTTGAGTTACCCAGTTTGGAGTAGAAGTAAAATAAAGGTCTTACTTTTCTGAGATGGGCTGTAAAGAAGAAGGAACTGAAAAAACAGGTCTAAGTAATTTGCTGAATGGCTGAGATGTATATATTCTTCTCATTGGATTACCTGTTGTGAATCTTCTTTGCAAAGCTCTGCTGAGGGATAGATTTTGGACCAAATATTCTGTAAAGAGTATAGAGAAAAACATACTTTTTGAAACACTGACACTCTTTCTTTCAGTCTTATCCCTGTATTGCTAGAAAGAAAACTAGGTAAGACAATTTGAATTAAAATAGTGATGTACTTAAATACAACAAAATACATAACTCAGTGACAAGTACAAGGAGTCCAGTGCTTTATGGTAAAAAGGTAAAATTTAAGGTGGGACAAACTGAGACTTGGTTTTCAACATCTGGCCAAGACTAAAATGTTTAATGAGGTTCCGTATTTTGTATATTTATTCACTTTAATAGAATAGCCTCTCTTAATAGGATTCTGTAATTAATCAATTGAACTTTTGGAATCATTAAATCAAAGCTGATTTGAGATACATGCAAATTCCTGTTTTACATTTACTCAACACCATAGTTCTTTTTGTAGTTTTTATCAGTTAATAGTGATGTTGCGTCAGTCATCCCAGAAAGCTCCATGCTACTTGCATAGTTCCCTGTGATGAACTGGGTGCTTCTCTTGTAGTTTTAAAGGATTTGAAGGAAGTGTTTTCTGTGTATATTGATTAAGACAGAAAATTTTTTACTAGCTCCTACTAACTGAAACGGATTAAAGCTTTCAGTCTACTAAGTATTTGGAAATACATAAATTCAGTTCGTTGTCACCATTCAGATATATAGCATTCTTTTATGTAAAGGCTGGTAAGTGCTCCTTGAGCTAGCATTGCATTAAATATTACTCTTTATTTAACTGTTCCCTATCAGTTTGCTCTTTTACTTCATATTTGGGCTGACTTTCTTGTAACAGCCATAGAATATGAAGGATTTGGGTTTTTATTTATCATTTCATTATCCTAAGAACGAAATAATAGAAAACAATAAAGCAGATCTGGCAACACCATCAGGCACAGGTAGACTTAAACATATGTAATTGGGTAACAAAGGGGTTTCTGTTATGGTAGTGCTGCAAGGCAGAAGTACTTCGAGGACCAGCTGGGTGTCACAAGGCCCAAATGGGGTGTGTCCCTTAGCAAGCCCCAGCAACTGGGATACTGATGTGTAATAGAACTGCAAAACTGAAATACAGACAGAGACTGACTTACTACCCGTGAGCACAGCTGAGGGGCTGAGCCAGATTTTAAAGTTCTACCCTCTCTGAAAAAAAAAGACAGTGCCTTAGTATGGTTTAAAGCAAGTTTTCAGGCATCTTACTGCAGTGATTCTAAGTTTTTCAATACTGTTAGTTACTGTTGCAACAGATATAAAAAAAAAAAAATCTTCAGTCTTGCTATCCAGAAAGTGAGGGTTATTTGACCTTCAGGTTAACAATCCATATGGCAGTGCTATTTTTAACTTAACTTGCAAGGGTTTTGCAGAGAACATAATTAAACACACAGCCATTAAAAATCGAATCCTTAGCAATGGTTACCTCAGATTGTCACATGAAATGCAGGAATCCTAGCTGTCCGTTAGCTATAGGAACCAGATGATTTGTGGGTAGGTGAACATTTCAGATAGCATTGTGTTAAGAGCTGGTGTTAAAGGTTGACTCCTACCACTAATCCCAGTGCCAATACTGTAACTGATTGGCAGAATATAACTGTACAAAGCTGATTACCTTAACTTCATCTTACAGAAAATTAAGATTATATCATCTATTACTTAGACTAAAACTGCAAGTCCGGAAGGTCCTTAGCAATTTAGTGATATTTCAGTTACTGGCATCTTTGTTCCTATCTGTGCAGCTGAAATGCTTAAGTAAAACCGAATCCCATGTAAAAAGAAAATGTAAATGGTTCAGATCAGGGTAAAGATATTAAATAAAAATATTTAATTAAACATTGTTATGATCAGCAAATAAATTTGCAAAGATCTGAGAATTAAATTTTTACTTATTTTGCTCACATATGTACTGAGCCAAAGGAGAAACATTCCTAAGTGCCCAATTTGCATCCAAAATTAGGTGAATGGAGAGACATACGCTCAGATGCTTGAAATACATCCAAATTAACCTCCTCACATCAAAAGGAAGAGAAAATGTCATAAATGTCTTCTAAAACAATGTCTTTAGAAAAGAGATAAATATCTACCTTTCCAAATGATTCCACAACTTTCGAAATACTTTGGATAAAAGAGAAGAAATATACCTACAAGATTAAAGAACACAGTATTTTATCATCTTTTGAAAACAGGAAAAGTATGGTCCTGTACCTTTCAAGAAAGAGGATGCAACTCACTGAGGGCGTTTTGATGCTTATGGGTGTTAAGAGGTACTTTCTGGTTATGTGTCTCCCTCCCATTTTAATCAATCAGTTAGAAACTTGAACCATGTCAGTCATTTTGCATGTCTGACATCACCTATTGAAAGATAACCCTAGGGTTTTGTTCTGTTTTGGTTTTTTCCAGGAGAAAATTAAGGCTATAAAATCTCTCTGTTTTCCCAGTCCTGAAACTACTAGAAAACAGTAGTCTGACAGACAACACTGCCTGAAACCATCCAGTTGCCCTTCCCAGAAACAAGCAGCACAAGATTAATGGGACGCTTTTCCACCACTGATATATTCCCTATAACCAGAAGAAATTAATGAGAAAGAAATATTACCTTTTTTTCCTTTCTGTTTGAGGTAACTCTTAATCCTCTGAATCATTGGAAACAGAGAGCGGAGAATCTGATTTTCAAAGTCCATTCACAGGTCCCAGGTATCTTGCTGTCAGCATGACAATGTTAAACCGCACTAAATAAATCACTTCAAAAGGCAGCACTACGGTGTCGACTCAGACCCCAACACTGAGAACAAAGTGCAGTAAATTGTGCCTCAGTGCATGAGGCAGTATAGTACCCCCACACACACTACGTCTCCCTCCTCAGGTGTTATTCCCTTTTCTAGTGTCAAGGTTAAAAGATACATGATCTTTCATAGGTTATGTATTCTGCATCTTCCGAAATAAATTAAGAACACCAATGGATGTATTCAAAGTAATAAACAAGTAGGCAGTAGACAGAATCAGCTGGCCAAAATGTAATTTTCAATTTAACACTAACATATATACAGATATAAACAGAAGGATACAAAATTGAATTCATTGCAGGCGTCTCTGTAAGAAACCAATTTATTCATAAAAGCACATTTTAAATAGCTATTTGATGGATAAGATGATCTTTGACTAGCTGAAGCAAATAATAGGATTAGAGTTTTATGCAAACCAAAATTCTGGATATGATTATCTCCAGGCTTTAGGGAAGGTCATACTGAGGTTGAAAATTCACAGCTACCTGTTTAACAGGAGACCTGGAACCACAAGTTTGGGAAAAACAGTTGTGTTTCACACTGAGATTGGATCTTTGGGGCTTCTACTTCCTCTCCCCACTTACCATGGATCTCTCATCACACCAGAAAGCAGATTAGTAACTGCAGAGCGAGCAACTGTTATTTCTGTGTAGTAACAGTCTGCTAGATATAAAAAACAGTCAATATGAATTAACATGAAGTAAATCCAACTTTTGCAGAACTCTTTGTCTCCTTAACCAATTAGGAAGTCTTTGATTTGTTCCAATATTATAAACTACAGAAAATGGTAAATGTGGTATCGGCCTATAAACTGTGGAATAGAAACCACCTTGCAGTCTATTGAAGTTGTGAGGGTCAGGAGTAGGGAAGGAGCTTTTTCCCTCCTTTTCCCTGTGCTGACTACACACACAGGTGGTGGTGTCCTTCCCAGACTGTGAAAGACTCTCTTCTCCCCCAGTTCTCTTGGTGGGGCTGGGGAGAGCAAGTCACCCACACCAAAGTCTGCTGTTTAACCAGCTGGGCACATCTCGGTAGTGTGTCATGGGTAACATGAGCACAGCTTTTTATTCGCTGGTGTGACCAGAGGACATGAGAAAGCAGCTGCCACAGTACTGAGGTTGAGTTGTGAGGTCTGCTGAGAGCAAATGTAGATAAGCTTAGGTTCAGCTGTAGGTTCAGTATTCCAAAGTGGTTTTTTTTCCTGGTTTCTTGTCACCTGGGACATGGAGGAAGCAAGTTTGCACTGGACAGTGAAATACTGCATGACAGCCCTAATAAAAGGAGGAAGAACAAGTTTGGAAGCCTTATTCTTCGAATCACAGAATCATAGAATCATGGAATCATTTAGGTTGGAAAGGACCTTTAAGATCATCAAGTCCAACCATCAATGTAACAGTGCCAAAGCCACCACTAAACCATGTCCCTAAGCACCACATCAACAAGTCTTTTAAATATCTCTAGGGATGGCAACTCAACCACTTCCCTGGGCAGCCTGTTCCAAGGCTTAATAACCCTTTGTGTGAAGAAATTTTTCCTAATATCCAATCTAAACCTCCCCTGGTGCAACTTGAGGCCATTTCCTCTTGTCCTATCACTTGTTCCCTGGGAGAAGAGACTGACCCCCACCTCGCTACAACCTCCTTTCAGGTAACTGTAGAGAGTGATAAGGTCTCCCCTCAGCTTTCTTTTCTCCAGGCTAAACAACCCCAGTTCCCTCAGCCGCTCCTCATAAGTCTTGTTCTCTAGGCCCTTCACCAGCTTCATTACCCTTCTCTGGACATGCTCCAGAACCTCATTGTCTTTCTTGTAGTGAGGGGCCCAAACCTGAACACAGTATTCGAGGTGGGGCCTTACCAGTGCACAGTACAGGGGGATGATCACTTTCCTAGTCCTGCTGGCCCACACTATTCCTGATACAGGCTACGGTGCTATTGACCTTCTTGGCCACCTGGGCACACAGCTGGCTCATATTCAGCCACCTGTCAACAAACACACCCATGTCCTCTTCTGCCAGGCAGCTTTCCAGCCACTCTTCCCCAAGCCTGTAGCTCTGCATGGGACTGTTGTGACCCAAGTGCGGGACCCAGCATTTGGCCTTGTTGAATCTCATACCCTTGGCCTTGGCCCATTGATCCAGCCTGTCCAGATCCCTCTGTAGGGCCATCCTACCCTGAAGCAGTTCAACACTCCCTCCTAACTTGCTGTCGTTTGCAAACTTACTGAGGGTGCACTTAGTCCCTTCGTCCAGGTTGTTGATAAAGATATTAAACAGAACTGGACCCAATACTGAGCCCTGAGGAACACCATTTGTGACCAGCCGCCAACTGGATTTAACTCCATTCACCACCACTCTTTGGGCCCGACCATCCACCCATTTTTTTACCCAGCGAGCATACACCCATCCAAGCCATGAGCAGCCAGTTTCTCCAGGAGAATGCTGTGGGAAACAGTGTCAAAGGCTTTACTAATGTCCAGGTAAACATCATCCACAGCCTTTCCCTCATCCACTTTATCCCATTATTGTTTTTTTCCCCCCTCATAGAACACATGTGGACAGGTCAGGATGTTACTCTATCCTAAGCAACAGTTCAGGAAGCATGTGATTCCTGGCACTACAACACAAGCTATGTCTTCAAAGGAGGAATTTCTGTAATTTCTTTCAGGCCTAGCATGACTTTGCACTGTTATAAAGCTGGACAAAGAACCATGGACATCATCTGTCCCTGGAAATAAATGTATAGAACTGGAGAAGAATTTTCATATCTTTGAAAAAGACTTCCAGGCTTACTTCCAAATCAGAAGTGTATGTAACACACAAAAGCAGCCAAACTGACCTATCCCCTGAATCTTTTCACAATGAATTTGTGCTATCCCCTGCCTATTTTGATAATACAGATATGGTTTTGACAGAAAACCATCACTTTTGTGGGACTTTGCTAATTGCAATAATATATGTTAGCATTCAAGCCATTTTCAGGCAGCTCAGTTGAAGAGCTCGGTGGTCACAGTTCTGGATTTCTAGAGGAATTTGTCGCATCAGTCTTTATGTGAGGAGAGGCTGAGAGAACTGATTCTTTTCTCAGCCTATAGAAGAGAAGACTCAAGGGGATCTTAACAATGCATGAAAACATCTGATGAGGGGCAATGAAGAAAAAGCCAGGCTTTTTCCAGTGGTGCCCAGTGACAAGACAAGAGGCAATGGACACAAACTGAAAGGCAGGAGGTTCCCTCTGAACATCAGGAAATGCTTTTTTTACTGTGAGGGTGGTCAAACACAGGATCGTGTTGCCTAGAGATGCTGTGGAGTCTCCATCTATAGAGATACACAAAATGTGACTGGACACAGTCCTGGGCAACTTGGTCTTGCGGGCTCTCCTTGAGCAGAGCAGTGGGACCACCTGATCTCAAGACATCCCTGCCAACATAAACGGTTCTGTAACTGAGTGATATACCACCTTCAAGGCTCTGAGGCAGTGAATCTCAAACACATCAAAAATAATGGGCTTGTTCTGTGCAAGTATTTCAGTGCATAAATTCTGCCTATCTCAGATTTATTCTACTTCCACATGTCAACATGCATTCTGAATAAGCTGCATTAACTGCATGTGTTCTTGGATAATGCAGACCTGTAATATAAATCTAGGACATTCAGAATCAATTGGACTCCTAGGACTTCCTTTTATTTTGGTAACTGGCTGATGCCAAAACCATAATGAGTTTGTTTATTTGTCTTCTTTAGGAAACAAAATTTCCCATATTTTGTTGAAACCTTGGAAACAAATTCTCTCTTAGTTGGACAGCAAGTGATCTGGCCAAGGAAGATCTCTTTAGGATAAAAAATCCTGAAAATGTAATTTATTTATTTTGTGGACTTACATTGTTCATCATGGTTCAGCTGCCCAATGTTTAAAAGTTTTGGCTGTGCAATAGAACTTTAGGGTTCTCACTGTACTGCAGTTTTTAAACCAGAGAGGCAGATTCAAGGGGAAAAAAAGAAAAAAAAGGAAAAAAAAGCAAGAAAAAAGAAAAAAAAAAGCCACATTTTGCTGGAGAAAGATGCCAAGACTATTATTTTAAACATGTAAAGAAAACTCACTTATACACCATTATTGAGAATATTTAAGGAAATTGTCTTTCCAACTAATCCCATAATATTTTGGTTGTGGAATAGAGTGTAAGCAAATGTTAAATGCTTGATTACTATTAGAAGTGGAAATAAAAGGTATTTGCATGCACTGCCTGGCAGTTGCATTGGTAATGGCAGTCTCTGCCTACCCTTCCTCTTTTTTTTCCTCTGTCTGTTAGAGAGAAGAGAGTTAATTCTGCACCTTGTAAAAACTTATCTATTCATAAATAAGTCATGAACTGTCTGCAATCAAATGAATATTTTACTTTTTAGATGTGACTTACACTGAGTCAGCGCAGGTTGGCTGACAGAGAGGAAAGTTCTACAGTTCTTCAAAATTCAAAAATGGTCTTTTCCTCACTTGTAAGAATATATCTAGGCCAACTGTTTATTAAGAAATGATAGTAAAACGTGAGAATAAAACCAGAAATGGTACTTGTGGGTTACCAATTCCTACGGTATGTTTTGTAAAGATGTGTAAAGTGAAATTATAAACTACATCCCAAATTATGCCCATATCGTTTATGAAACATACATATTTAATATAACACACTCATGCTAATGTGATTAGCAACAAGTCCACTGCATTCCCAATTAGATGAAACTTCTAATTCCATGTATGTTATCATTTAGTAGTCATATCTATATGACATGAAAGGAATCTCAAAAATCCACATCACAAAGAGGCCATTACAACTTGTTAGTGAACTGTGTATGAAATCTGTAACATTCATCATCAGATGGTTTACGGGATTCCTTCAGGAGAAAAGCACCCCACAGCAGAAATTTTCTTTGACAGTGGCAAATACTAACTGAAAATAAATAAAGCTGTGATAATCCCTGGTCACTTTTAGATAACATACCCTTTTATATCCTTACAACAACATATTTCTAGCCTGAGCTTCAGCCATTTTATTCTCATTCCCTTTTTCGACCAAATGTTAAGAATGCAGTTTACTGGAAATGGTAGTTCATCAGCAAATGGAACTTTTGAGGGACTTAGAGCTTTTAGACCTTGGAGGTGAAAGAGCAGGTAGCAAATATTACTGTTTGAGGCCTGCTAAAAAGTGAGAGCTTCTGAAAAATAAGCCCATGGCTTTGCACATATACATGGTACTTCAGAAAGAGATAAAGCAAGCAGTGTCTACCTCAGTAAACTTACACTTAAGGAAAGACAAGACATGGAAGGATTTTCACAGCTGTTATTAGACAATGGGTCTTGACTCAAGTGGACAAGAAGAAGTAAGAAATGCTAACAGAATGAACACTGTATTCAATAAAACATTTTGGAAAAAGCACAGGATTATTTTTCAAAATTCAGTAGGAACTGTGAATGCTCATAATCAGGCTTTGCAAATTTAAGCAAATACAAAAAGATAAAATAAAAAACAAAAACAAAACAACCCAAGTCTGAATGGACAAAAGGATAACACAAAGAAGAAATTACTAAAATTTCTGTTTCTCTCTTTATATATTACTCCTCTTATTTACACAGGTTAATGAATAAAGTACTATTTATAAGACATGTAAGTTTGAACAACAATAGTTAGCTTTCATTTATGGTACATAATTATTTAAGTAGTACTGTATAGGATGAAAATTCCTGGGAGTTATACAATAGGAAAACTTCTGTGGTTACAGTTTTCAGAAAACAGTATAAGAACAGCAATGAGCAAAAATTCCCATCTGTCGTGGTGCATGTTTATAGTAGTAAAAATAGAAGTCTGTCTATCTCTCTTGGACAGATCAATACCCAGGGAACAAGAGAAGATATACAAACCACTTCCTAAAAAGAGTGCACCCTATCAAACAGAGTAGATAGGAGCCAAAAACAATAAGTCATTTTCGTTCATGAGGCCAAAAAAATACAATTACTTTCAAGACAATGATTGAGGATTATGTGTTGGGTATTTTGTCCAAAATATCCATCTATAAGAGAGTCAGATACTTTTAAAAAGTGTTGTTTGGGTTTTTGTTGCATTTTTTCTTTTTTTTAAAAAAAGTATAGATTACTAAATTCTTATAAAACATGGGGAGTACTTTCATCTTAATGTTGTATAATTTAAGATAAAAAATATTTCTTCCATGTTGTTTAAATCATGTTTATATCCCTAAATGACAGTCTTGAAAAATGCTGATTTCTTAGTGATCATCATTGCACGATCAACATATGAGCTAAGCGGCCCCAAGAGATGTGGACTCTGCAGTATTAAACATTGCCCTATCTAACTTATCATTGCATCCTTTCAGAGCAGCATCTACCAACCTGAATTTGCACAAATGGAGAGAGAGCTCAGCACCTTGGGATGGGATCCACCATAAGCAGAGTACTGCTTTGGAAGGTGATCAGAGGGACAGTCAGCAGGAGAGATCATTCTGTCTTCGAATCCCCTAGAGATGGTCATGACTGTCAAGGTAAAAGCTGGGCACATCACATACGCAAACACAGCCTAAACTACTGAAGAACTTAGAAACAGAAAACCGATACTGTCTAAAACTTCTCAGTACCTCCAGGTTTCAGCAACGGATGGCCAAGGAGAGGTTTGTGGATTAGAACTTTTGACTGACAAGCTTAATGTGAATGTTAAGGAGGAGTTTAGTACCTGAAGCCTTTTGTGAATGAAGCCCCACATACATGAGGAATGAGAGGTCTTAAAGTTTTTTTGTAATCTGGAAGAAAGGCCTCAAGACCAAAAATACCTGCTTGAATATTTAGTCAATCTGTTCAATATAAATAATGAGTTTTCAGACTTAGGCACATTTTACATTAAATTTTAATGGTGTAACTTGCATGACTTGTTTCCAGTCATGAGATGGAATTTTGACCTCAAGGTCTGAGTGTTACAAACGATATGTACTTTTTTCAGTCCCTTTTGGTGATAATACATGCAAGTCTCAAGCTATTTTAGGGGACTTTAAAGTGGTTAGTAATTTACATATGGCATCTCCACACAACCATAGAATTACACTTTTTGTTTTTATGGCAAGAATGGATTACTTTGGTACGATGTCCAGTTCTAGCTAGAGCCTTTGTCTTGAGGGCCAGTTAATCTTGTATCCTTTCCTGCCCTGGTACAATTTTAAGATTGTCACAAGAAGGATAAATTCCATGCCATTTTCTGTTCTTATTACAATCTTCATATTGTTATGAGAATGGATTAATTTTGTTCCATTTTCTGTCCTCATTACAGTCTGTTATGAGAATGGATTAATTTTATGACATTTTCTTCTCTCATTATAATCTTTGTTATGGGAATGAGAATACGTAATGAGAATGAGAACATATCAAGCATTAAAGGTCTATGAGAACTCATGACAAAGACTGTAAAAAGAAGAGAAAATGACATCCAATCCATTCTTGTGACAATCTTAAGACTGTAAAGAGAAGTCAGGGTAAAATTACATTCATGCATTCATAAGACAAAGATTGTTGAGAAAATGAGAATTGGAACAAAATTAATAATTTTTTGTGACAGTCTGGACATTGTATGTAACCTCATGGTATGCTTTTGAAAGTGGAGTACATTAATGGAAAGACATACAGTAAGACTGTCCAAATGGCCCTGTAGAAGAGCATACTGCTTTCAAGATTTTGGTAGATATAGTCAGTGTACTCTGAGTCGTAATTGCACAGTATACCATCCAGATGTCGTTAATGGAAAACAGGATACACAGAGAGCTTCAGTAGAAATCTTTCCGTAGACTTCAATATAGCCAGGAATTAATCTCAAATCCTGTTTTTCACATTTACCCAGGAAATAAGAGCCTTTCTTGTGTAAATACTGCAGCAATTGTTCCTCTAAAACAGTAAAATACATATAAGAATAATCCCTGCTAAAAAAATCTAAAATATTACATTTGCAAGAGCCAAACTAGCTCAGCTTACCCGCTTAGTACTTATTTACATATAACAACAGGTCCAGAAAAGAAAACAGTAGAATTTTAGGTCAAGAGGTTTTTTATCCCCGTAATTTAAAACTATATATGACTACCAGCACCTTCAAGAGTTTGGACTACATGTACTAGCAGAACTGAAAGAGATAAGCTGCATAAATCAGATGAAGATTTTTGAAATCACTGGAGATGTAAAAATTGAAAAATTAAATTTTATTGTAAAGACTGTCTAAATAGCTTGTACTGAACGGAAAGCAAGTAATGGATATGAAATTTGGCAATTTTCTAAAAGCTGCTAAAAGCCTGTTCTCCTAAGGTGTCTGGTGTCAGATGTAGAATACGCAGAGTGCTTTGAAACCAGATGGAAGAGAAAGAGTAATAACAAACAAGGAAAAGAGAAAAAAGTTTACTCTGTTTTCAGTTAAAAATGTCAGTGCTGCATCCCAATATAGATACGGCTGCAAAAGAAGGGTTAATACTAAAACTCAAATATCATGCCAATAGTAGCACTTCAATACTGCTCTCAACTGGGATTTCAATGCTGATCAGTAAGAATGGTTGGTGATGTTATTTCAAGTTCAACATGAATACTTATGTCTTAGATTTGATCACAGTTTCTGTCCTGGTATGTCCTGGGGAAATTTTATTCCTGCATCCCCTACATCTTCTGTTAAAGATTAGCCACCTTCTGGAACAGAAAACCTACCGGTAAAGTTGTCAGCCAGGCTGTGTAAATTTCAAGACTTGACAGTTGTTTCACAGCCTTAAATATTTAGAGGCTGTGTTTTACTGAAACTGTAATCAATGACAGTTTCAAATAAAAGTAACAGCAACAGAAATAGTAGAATATCATACCAATTGTGAGTAAACCAGCAGACAAGCAGGAAAAATCAGTAGGAAGTGGTGGAAGGAATTATATAAGGAAGAATAAATCTCTTATTTAAAGACAGATCTTCAGTAACAATGCAAAAACCACAGAGACGAAAACACCATCCACTCAGCTGAACAGCGATGAAGCTTCACATGCTTGCTGCGCAACTTGTAGAAGTTTTAACTACTTTCTGGTTTTACACAATAATTTGAGATCTGTTCACCTCCGGCATCCTACAGGATTTGTTACAAAATGACCACAAGCCATAGGATCACCCTAAACTTAAATTCTGACAATGATAGATCATGGCACATGCATCAGTAGATATGAAAATTAGTGTGGAGAGTAGTACCTTTAATTACAATTTATCCTGCTTCGTGAGTTAGTAGGAAATTTTATAGGACCTTTTTAACTCACAGGCTGAGTTCATGACATAGGTCAATATCTTTTTATGTAGATCAATATTTTTTTTTTTATTATGAAGAGGTTTTAACTGGAGATGTTTACTCTGATTATGTTACCCTAAAGAAAATCAATAATTTGTTATATGTTGCTCTATAAGATAAGCAAATCAACTGTTTCTGAATATTCTGTTCTTTGCATTAATGTAAGAATTTCAGCTCAGATCCTCAAAGGTATTTAAACATCTAAGTCCCCCTGATTTCAGTGTGAGTTAGGTGCCCAAATGTCTGTGACTTAATACTCTCAGATAGGCCTTATTTAAAGTCTGAATTCTAATCCTTCAGTATTACAAAAAATGTTGTAGCACCGCTTACAGATGTTCCTAAGAAACTGTTAGTTTTCTGCCTCAAAGATAATAGTAGCAACTTCTAATTAGCAATAACATAATACAGAAGTCTAAACACTTTCAAAAAGTTAAACTCTGACATTTGCAGTCTTTCACAGCATATCATCATCACTGTTGTGAGATGGGTTCCACCTCTGTTGTCTTGGTGAGATATCTTTGGGCAAATGCCCCACTATCTTTTCTTCCTGGACTTCTGAGTGCATAAAGGTCCTTTATTTCACCATAGCTTGCATATAACTTCATGTAACTTCATGTAAAACCCTGCTTTGAGCTCTGCTATCTTCAATGGGGCTACCTGGGAGAAGCAGGAGCCTTACTTACATATGTAATTAGTATTCATGTTTCCAAAAAAGTTTGAAAAGAAACCTATTACCTTGGTATTTAGAATTACTAACTCTTTGTCTCTAATATGTAATGTGCATGTCACAGTAACATATTATGGTAGATTAGCATAATTTTTTATTAACTTTGACCCTGTCAAGTAATCTTCATGTCTGCATTTTTTCCTTGAAGCAAAAATGATAAACTCAGTCCCATTTAATCCTAAAGCACACCTTATTGTATTCTTATTAAAGAGGTATATTCTTTTTATTACGTAGGATATATAATCACTTGCTTAGCTTTGCTACAGGAGTGGTATCTCCAAGCTTCTCTGAATCTTCTGTTGTTTCACCTACATTCATATTACCACGCACAGAACCCTTAATTTTCCAGACAATCAAAAATATGTTCTTGTTTTCTTCCCATGAAACAACTCAAGAGCCTAAAACAACACAAACACCTGCACAAAGGTACTTAGTCTCTCAATGAGATATGGAATGTATACACTGTTTTGTAATGATACTATTCAGAACCCTGCTGAAAGACAACAGGGCGAAGAGAAATAGCTGGCAGCTGCCATTTCACAAATAATTTCCCCATTACAATTAGCAGTAAATGTTTCAGCTTTATACATTTATATAGATATGTGATGTTTACAGTTAAATAACATTTTTCATGCATTTTCTTCAACAGTGAGGACCAACTGTATTGGCACTCAATAATTCTAATCACCCAGTGATTTCCAAAGGAAAAAATAACAACAGAACATCCTATATTCCTTTAGCAACTATCTGCTTGAAGACACTGGAATTCTAAGGCCAATGCTCAAACAACATACGTGCTCATATTTTTATTTATAGAACCATAGAATGGTTTGGGTTGGAAGGGACCTTAAAGATCATTTAGTTCCAACCCCCATGCCATGGGCAGGGACACCTTCCACTAGACTAGCTTACTCAAAGCCCCATCCAACCTGGCCTTGAACACTTCTAGGGATGGGGCATCCACAGCTTCCCTTGGCAACATGTTCTGGTGCCTCACCACCCTCATAGTGAAGAATTTATTTCTCATATTTAATCTATCCTCTTTCAGTTTAAGGCCATTACCCCTCATCCTACCACTACATGCCCTTGTAAAAAGTCCCTCTCCAGCTTTCCTGTAGTCCCCTTTTGGATACTGGAAGGCTGTGATAAGGTCTCCCCAGAGCCTTCTCTTCCCCAAGCTGAACAACCCCAACTCTCTCAGCCTATGTTCTTAAGAGAGGTGCTCCAGCACTCTGACCGTTTTCGTGGCTCTCTTCTGGACTCGCTCCAAACAGGTCCCCAAAGCTGAACGCAGTACTCCACTTGGGGTCTCACCAGAGCAGAGCAGAGCAGAGGGACAGAATCACCTCCCTCGACCTGCTGGCCACACTTCTTCTGATGCAGTCCAGGATACTTTTGGCTTTCTGGGCTGTGAGTGAACATTGCGCCAGCTCATGTTGAGCTTCTCATCCACCAACACCCCCAAATCCTTCTCCTCAGGGCTGCTCTCAATCCATTCTCCACCCAGCCTGCATTTGTGCATGGGATTGCCCCAACACAAATGCAGGACCTTGCACTTGACCTCGTTGAACTTCATGAGGTTTACATAGGCTCACCTCTCAAGCCTGTCCAGGTCCCTCTGGATGACATCCCTTCCCTCCAGCATGTCAACCGTACCACACAGCTTGGTGGTGTTGGCAAACTAGCTGAGGGTGCACTCAATCCCACTGTTCATATCCCCAATAAAGATGTTAAACAGCGCCACTCCCAATACCAATCCCTGAGTAACTCCTCTCTTCACTGGTCTCCACTTTGACATTGAGCTGTTGCCTGCCACTCTTTGAGTGTGGCCATCCAGCCAATTGCTTATTCACCAAGTGGTCCATCCATTAAATCCATATCTCTCCAATTTAGAGACAAGGATGTCGTGTGGGACAGTGTCAAATGCTTTGCACAAGTCCAGATAGATGATGTCAGTTGCTCTTTCCTTATCCACTAATGCTGTAACCCTGTCATAGAAAGCCACCAGATTTGTCAGACGTGATTTGCTCTTAGTGAAGCTATGCTGTGTGTCATTGATCACCTCCTTATTTTCCACGTGCCTTAGCAGAGTTTCCAGATTTGCTCCACGATCTTGCCAGGCACAGAGGTCAGAGTGACTGGCCTGTAGTTCCCTGGGTCTTCTTTTTTCCCTTTTTTAAAAATGGGGGTTATGTTTCCCCTTTTCCAGTCAGCAGGAACTTCACTGGACTGCCATGACTTCTCAAATATGACGGATAGTGGCTTCGCAACTTCATCCACCAGTTCCCTCAGGATCCACAGATCCATCTCATCAGGCTCCATGAATTTATGCACCTTCAGGTTCCTTAGATGGTCTCAAACCTCATCTTCTACAGTGGGCAGTTCTTCATTCTCTCAGTACCTGCTTTTATTCAACTGAAAGTTTCCTTAATTTTCTCAAGCTTTTTCTACATTATTTTAGTCCCCTTTCTCTTCAATGAATCTATCAGACCAAAGATTTGACTCTCGATAATACCACGAAAATATAAGTTGACTATGTAATTTTCTCACATTTTTTTCTTCACGATTCTTTACAAGTTATGAGTTCAATACTGTCAGCATAAATTTTATTTAGTTTTTATTCTACTCCTTTTGGGCAGAGGGGATATCTTTCATTTGTAACACCAGTTATTCCAACATCACATTTTTTCACATACATATATAAAATTTAATTAAAAAAAAAAAAATCCTTCATCTTCTTTGGGATTTCTGAGCTGGATTCACACTTTTCCACATTGTTATCATATGAAGAAACCTTCTGACCACTGTGCAAAGTCAGTTTAATGTCACATGGAAGCTCATGCAAAGTGATGCGATCTGCTGCTCCTCCCCCCTCCCCCCCCCAAAAAAAATAGAAGTCAGATGTTGTGTTGTTTACAAGAGCATTTGCAGTTTGATGTTTGCCTGTTTCATTGACTCTCATTTTGATTATCAAAGCTTTCTGTCTCAAATCTCTTTTCCAGCGTTTGTTATTCTATCTAATGTTCAGAGGTTTGTCAACATCCAGTAAGCTTCCATTGGGAGCGACAGTCTCCGTTGCTTGGCAAGTTTCCACTCTACTGCTAAGGCTTTTTTCCTAGATCTCCTTCACTCTCTGAATCTTTTGCTCTAGACTTCTTATCACGGATTGAAAAATTGGAAAATTGTCTTTTGGGGCTCAGATAATTAAAAACTCTTGTACATTCCCCACTTTCCTCTTCATAAAAATCTATTTCTCATATAATTTCTTCTTTGATGTAAGACAGTACTTCTCACAGAAATGTAATATGGATTCATAGTTACCTTCCTCTGCTCAAATTTACTTTAAATTAATGAAAACATTGGTGGTTTCAGCACTAGTTGTAGTAAAATGTAAGTCTATTGATACAACATTTTTATTCATGCCCATTGCTTTTAGAAACAGAGTAAAGCACCATTTTTCTGTTATTATTTATCTACCACATCTTCAAGGCTATTCAGCTTTGGAGGGCTTTAATTGTCCTGTTCTTTCATCTAAGGTATTCTCTGAACAGTGCTCCCAGAAGACACAGTTCAGAAGGTGCTCAAGGCAGAAAAGAGGGTTCAGTGTCCAAATTCCTGCTGATTTGCGTTGTGTAAACTCTCTGTAATGTCACAGCCAGTCTCAAGTAGTTCCTGCCATTTCAGAGGTAATGATACATGCCCTTTTTATCTTTGAGATTATTGACTTTTGTTCCTACAAAACCAGATCCTTTAACCCTCCCTGTTTGTGAGGTTTTTCTCCCTAGTCAGCTGGCCAGAGGTGCCTGCACACTTCTTAACAAAATTGTGCATGTGGCTGCAAATCTAAGGAGCGCTAGCTCAGTTCTAATGCATACATGTAGCAAACCATGGGCCCTCCTGCTGCAAGGAAAGGACAGCCACACCATTACTTGTGGAACAACAGAATGACTGCTGATACTGCTGCTACACGTTTTCTAGATCTTGTTAGATAACCTGACATGAGTAGGTTCACCATTTTAAATAAACTAAGATATAAACCTTGTCTCTTTTAATCTTCTTTTCCTGTAGAGCACACAAAAGCAAGAGCTAGTTTCACAAGACATGTAGTCATGCACATCTTTGTTGTGATCAGTGGAATTTAAGTCTTTACATTTGCAAGTCATGGGTGTGTCTGTGCTGTCTTGGGAAAAGGTCACAAGCAATTGTCGTGGTTTGGGCCAGATTGGCCCAAGCAGGGGGAATGACAGATGCTCTGCCCCACCTCTCTTTGCAAAGGGAGGAGGGATAGAGAGAAAAGAGACCTACGAGTTTAGAAGGAACTAAACTACTTTAATGAAATATTAATAATAAAATAATAAAAAGGAAATAAGGAAACATATACAAAACTGTATCAAGCTCCCAGGATGACAATCACGTCACCAGCAGGCACTGGGGAAGTCCCAGGCTGGGCTCAGTGATGGACGGGAACTGGATTCCGGATCTGGATTCAGGACGGTGATCAAAAGCAGACAAAGAGAGTCCTTGTCGGATGCTGGCCATTGAAGAAAGAGGCTGACCCTTAGATCCCTCAGCTTTTACACTGAGCATGTGGCAGATGGGATGGAATACCCTGTTGGTCCGTTTTGGGTCGCATGTCCTGTCTGCTTCTCCCCACAGGTGTGAGCCCTCTACGCTTTTCTGCTTCTGACCCTCCAACGGGGCAAATAACAAAGCTGGCTGGCCTTGGTTGTTATAGAAATAAGTGTAAGCAAGAGTCTCTCTGCATCCCATTCCTTGCATCAACTATAAACATGGGTCTTATCACTCTGAGAGCGAACAGTTTCCTGTACAACATGCTGTTAATTTCAGCAGTTAGAAGAGGCCTAGCTAAAAAGTTACTGAACAAAATTGGTCCTGTTTTACCTGAACCTCAAACCAGGACAGCAATAGTGTGTAAAAATTAGTACAGAATACAGGGATTATTTCCATAGCATCAAACATTCTTTTGCTCAAATCAATACTTCAGCAATGTCTTTGAAAGGTGCTTACCTAAATTCAGACATATAAGAGCTTTCTTAATCTCTAAATGACTTAACACCATATGCAATATTAAAAATATATTATTCCTTCTATTTTATATGCCCTTTTACTATGCCAAAATGTTATTAATAAAACAAATTGAAATGACATTTTTCTTCTTGGTACTTGTACTATGAACAGAAGAACACATATTGAGCCATTCTTTTATTGTCTTTTGGGGGGGGAGTATTTGTGGGTTTTCTTAAGGTTGCTGTAAACACTGCATATTGGCAATGCAATTCTGGTTGCAATTTTATTTTCAATACGAAAAGGTCAAAGAGATAATTTAAAATAAGAATTGCATTAACACTCCACCAAAAGTAAATTTCAGTTAAATCTGAACATTTTTAAAGTTTTTAATGTTTCGGTTTAACTTATTTATTCACTGTCTACCTATCAATTTTCCTCCACTACCAAATGCCAATCCTAGCTAATAAGAGGAAAATTGTCATTTGGAAATGTTTTTATAGTCATAGTTTCTGGTTTCTCCCTAATGTATGACAGGAGTCCCTCTAAATATTTGCAAAATCATTCCATTTTTTGTTATATTACCTCTTTTAAGCACAAACTAGTAGAACGTTGAAATTTATGTTTCACTGAATTGTGGTTTTTTTTAAATGAAACGTGTAGGTACAGGGTAAATCTTCTGAATTTCAACTCAGGCATCCAAAGAATACGAAAACCATTGTTCCTGTTTCATGGCAGTGTTGCTGCATTATACTTACAACTTGATCCACTTCACTGCTTGTATGAGTTAAGATAAGTTGTTCAGTCAACTGTTTCTGGATCTACTGTGTCTCAGCCAAGCATAGTCAGTGTTCCTGGTGTTCTGGGGGAACTTTTGTACTTTTGTCTGAAACCTTTCTTTCAATGAAATATTTGCTCTTTAGACCCTGGAAAATTATACATCAATTTCCTTAAGTGCCTTCCTATCCCTTAACTGCTTGCAAATATTTTTGTAGACTTCTTTTGATCCTTGGCTTCATGTTACCCATCTCAAATCTAATTTCTCTCTCTAAGTGGCCTAAAGTCCTGTTGGCATTTTCATCTAGACAGATTTCTTCTTATGACGACATATTTCTGTTTAAGGCTTGGATTCTGCGTAGCAGCATGAATCCAGCTGAATCCGTAAGATACATGGCTATCAGCCTCAAGGAGACCACATGCATGTTTCTTCCTCTGTCAACATCTATTAGTTTTTATGTCGCTCTATTAAATGCCCCCCTTATTTGTAAGGTCCTCCTAAAAACCCTTTCATTAATCATCATGTGAGAATATTACAATTTCCACTTCTGTCTCCATTCCAGTTTTCTTTCATGTAAGAGTGCTAGATTGCCATAGGAGAAAAGCAAACCTCCCTAAATAAAGTGTACATTACTTCTGCTATGTCCCTCATGGTGTGCTGAGAGACCAGTCACATCTATGAAGAGACTACTGATCTGTGAAAGCAGGCTAGCCACTGAGATGCAATCTCACAACTTTCTTGCTGACTTCTCCAAGGTTATTCATCAGATACTTCAAAAAGCAGGATTTCCCAGCCCAAAGTTGAGCAGGAAAAGAAGAGAAGACGGCTGTCTGGCAAGCTGAGCACAAGTGGTATCCTGCCAGGAGATGGGCCAGCAGCAAGGAATTGACCTTGTTTTAAGAGACAGCACAAGAATGAACTGATTTAATAGCTGGGATCTGCAGCACAGACTGAACTTCTAACATGGACTTACTAACAAATTTAACTACAGCAAGGTTTGATGCAGAGCACAGAGCAAGAAAATGGAGCTTCTATCTCATGATGGAAGTAACAGTACAAAATGGAAGTTACAGTGCGATTCTTGGATTTTCCACTGTGTTCCTAAACCTCAGAACATTATCTCTCTACTTTTTTCCATCTCAAAAATATCCCAGGTTTTATGTTGTACAACAGAAAAAAGACAGAAAGAAAGAAAAATACCCAGTATTTTCTCAGGCTTTATTACCCTTTCAAATTACAACTTTAGTTTTCTTATTAGAGTGTTCAATTTTCCACTCCAGACTTAGTAATATGGGATGCATTCTGAAGAGTGTTTGATACAAGTAATAACTTCATTTATGTTAAGGAGGCAGCACCTCTATAAAACCTGTCTATACTTCCTTCACTACTTTTTATCCCTTTATTCGAAGTTTTACAGCAATTTAAAGGGACTTAGTGCAGATTTTCTAAAAATGGTATATCTAGGTAATGGAAAAGGTTATTTTAAAATGATAAAAAGGAAAAAATGTGGATTTATTTGTAATTTAGCAATAATAATCTTTAATAAAGTTGTGTTCCAGCTTTTTCTTCAGTCAAGAAGACACAGTCAAATGCTTGAGGATGTTAAATAATATATAGCCATTTTAAAGATGAAAATGATAATCTTTCAAGAGGGCATGATTTGAGACTACAGAACTCAGAGGTGAAAAGCCAAGTGCTAGATCCACTAACTCATCCTGCCTTTTACAATATGTGACATTGGTGTACCACTGGAAAGCCACAGAAATTACTGTGCTTCCTTTACATAGCAGAACTCCTAAGACCACCTTTAATACAGGAGTGCCTAGGTGGATGTTGGGGTTTTTTTCTTCACCTCATTTGTTGTGTACTGTATAATGTTCAAAAATTGGGAGAGGGGGGAGTGACACACACAGACTGGCTTGAGGGGTTTGGAAGTGATAATGAGGAAAAATATCACACTTTAGCTGCATTCCCCACAGACAATGACAAAAAAATAATTCTACACTTTCCCACCAGACCTTGTCATTAGTACACAGAGGGCTGTTTTCACAGTGCTGAGCAGCTCTGCTTTACACCTTCTTTGTTTCAGAATCAGCATTCTCACAGCTACAGTTTTCTTGGAGTGAGTTCTTCAATCTAAATAGTCAATTATCTTGCTTACAGAATAGACATTCAAATTCATGTATTTTCACGACTTTCAAAGGAGGTTAAGAAAATTTCCATACGATATTCTTACAGCCTACAGCATTTTAAAAGATTTAAGATGTTTTTTTTTTTCTTTTTTTCTCTTCTCTGCCTTTCTGAAGGAGATAGCAATCATTTATCTCAGCAAGACATTTTTCTTAAAGAACAGTAAGCAGATAGAGATGACACCAGTGGTCGTTTAAGCTGATCCAACCTATTTGTCAATAGTGAGACAGGGCAGGAGGTGATACAGATTCCATTTAATTTTATTACAGCCCAGGAATTTTTACCCTCCTAATATATCGAAGGAATTTTTCTGCATTTGTATCATAAAAATCCCTTGTCAATTGACTTTCTTAGGGACAGATAAGATACTGTGTCTTTCTCCTTCAACCAAAGGTAGAGATAAATCTGTGTGGGAGTGTAGGTGGCAAGCAAGGAAAGTCTGAGCTATTATTTACTCACCACTTGACAAAGACAGAAACTGGAACATTCTTTAACATTTTTTTAATCATGGAAGGTCACGGATGCTCGATCACACTGAGCAGACCTATTTACAGAAAAGCCCTTTAGGTCTCAGAACTCATCTGGCAGAGATCCTTCAGTACCTCCAAAGAAGAGACACAGATATCTATTACAGCACACTTCTCTCTGAGGGCAGAGTGCTTACACCTTTCCAACCTATATTAACATCTCCAGTGCAGGACTAGGTAGGGGATAAATAATGAGAGTTCGTTTTGCATCTTTGTTTTGCTACAGTGCCTGGATCAGCATCATGCAAGGGGTTTTCTATCAGCTGCAGCTGAAATTGGTGTTCAGTGCAGGTATTGTGTGCTGCTCCATTAAAATCCAAAGGTAGTTCAAAATGTTAGCAGACACAGTAGAGGTGTTGAAACGAAGTCTCTCTGTACTTGTTCTCCACATCTATACTTACAGGTAAAAGTAATTGCAGTGCCTACTGAAGACAAAGATATTCAGGCACTTCAAGCAGTAAACTACAGCATGAATACATGGTTTGTGGCTATCAAAAGACTATCCAAAGAGGAAAGAATAAATAGTTTCCAAACAGAACTGGTAAAGAAATGTGAATTATACACATCTGGCTAGTCCCCACTTCACAAAAGCAGACCACCTCATAAAAGGAGACCACATCAGTTTCATTTCACCCAAGTGCAGAGAAGCGAGTAAGAGCTGTTGTGAATTTAAGCTGTGTTCCTACAGACCTCTGTGAATTGAGACAAACTCATCCCCGTGTCTTCTAGCTGTCGTATCCAAATATCCTCTGATATACCATACTTGTACCCATCCAGTGACAGCCTCTGGCAGTAGCAATGGGATTGACGCAGTCATACCCTCTCTTGTAGACCACAGGGAATCAGACTATACAGTAGTAACTCCAGAATACATTCATTCTTTCATCCTGGAGCTATCCTCAGGGCTGTCGAAGTCACATCCAGCTGCCCTAAAAAAGTCATACTGGCTTTGAACTCACTGTTTTTCTTTTCTCCTTGTCCTCGATCACAATTTCTCCAGGAATTACCAGAGAAATCTGATTTTCAGATGACTGGAGTTTACAGCTTGTCCGAAGCAGAACAGCTTATCTCATTCCCTAGGAAGACATACCAATGTGCTCTCTTTAGGACAACATCTGCAAATCAGTGGTGAGTCTTTTGCCTTGCACCATGACTGATATAGAAGCCCATTACTCCACATACCTATACTTAGTTGTAATACAAAGAATTGGATTTGTCTTCCAGAAAAAAAATCAATATATGGAAGGGAACCCTGAACTAAGTAGCAAACCACAGATAAATCAGCTATGCCTTGTATTCATTTTCTTCCCTTCGTATTTCTGTCTTCCATGTAATTATTTGTTTTAAAACTGAATAAAAAAACAAACTCAGAAAAATGCTTGTTCATTGAAATAGATGAATTGCCCCTTAAATGCATGTTCAAACTACTGGAATAAACCCTATATTCTGACATGCAATTTGAAGAAGCAGTTCTGTACTGTAGAGATAGCATTTGCATCATGTAATGAAAGGAATGGGATAACAATTACTTTCCCTTATTGAATGGGTAAGTAAATTAAGCTTGAAAATCCCCATAAATAGTAAGTGTGGAAGTTAGATCTTCCCATAGGAGGCTTAACCCAAACATCAGTCCTTTTCTTTGAAAAAAAAATCCAATCATTTTTATTTTTATAAGTGTGGATTGTGCATTCTAGTTGGAACTAAGAGACTTTCCCCCTCCAGACTACCAGCTTTCTTTGAGTTACTGGCCCCAGAAGTAAATTCTGAAATTATGAAGCCTCCATTTATATGGATGAGAGATGAAAGATGAACAGTAGATGCATGAACTTATGATATTTTCTTTAGTTTTGACCTGTTCTGCAAAGTAAAATCAGTACAAATAGGGCATAAATAGTGACTAAATTAAAATACTCTATTTCTCTCAAAAATCCAGTAGAAAATGCTTTTCAGAAAGTGATATGAATGAATGTCATATGTAAGTGCTAAGGGGCAGGATTTAGTACTTCCCTGAATAATCCCCTTTTAAAGATAATTTACAGACTTAGATTGTAAAATACAATAACTTATTCAATTTTAGTAGTTGCCTTACATTAAAAAAAAAAGAAAATAATTTGTTGCTCTGTGTTCATATAGCTTATCTAAATTGCTCTTCACTTTCAAAAGTTTTCTGCCTCTGATTAAAAAAAAAGGTGTCGGTCACCATATTTACTTTAAAAATATATCCTCAATCTCAAAATTATTTGAAAACCCATTCTGTAGAAATGCCAAATTTCGGTTAACGTGTCTCATTTAGTTAAGTCTTGCTAGCTTACTTTTAGAATAATATTGCTGAAATTTCCAGATAGTCACGAAGTTTCTGCCTAAGACACCAGACTCAGAAACCAGGATTTATTGTTTCTCTCTGCCACAAATTCTAGTGACTTTGGGCTGAATATATAATTTTGCAGTGCCTCAGTTTCAAACTGTAAAAAGGTGGATGATGTCTAAGGCAAAGCATACTGATTCCCAGAGAAACTAGTGGGATTAGAAGCCCAAGGTGTAAGAAAGCTCTAAGTGTCTGGTGTACAGAAGGGGAACTGAATGAAAGCAGTCACTGAAACGTATTTATTCTGCATTTTATGATTTCATCATATTTATGTTTAGTCATATTAAATGGGCATGTTTGCACTATGTGCCGTTAATGGTTATAAAAATGTGCCTGGGATGAGTAAATTTCCAATGCGATAACTTGAAGCTTTAGCATGCAAAAGTTTCCAGATAACAGCAGATGAAGATGGTGTTTTCTGTCATTCAAGAGCTGAAGATGGGCCTACGAGTTGTGGTATTAATTCTGAAGAGCAAAAGCCATTGTAAAAGCAGAAAGACCGGTGGAAAAGAAGAGTTGATATAGGAAATTATTAATATGTGAGGCCTTGCTGGGTACATAACACAGTTAGAGGACTTTATCATGAAGGAAAAACTATAAGCAGTAGAAAGCAGACTTGTCAGCTGTCTCTCAAAAGTATGAGAATGGAGTGCTTGAAGCCATCATTGTGTAGCTGCTTGTCTCCTGTTATGCTGTTTGTCTTCTTGCTCTCGTTTACATTCCTCCCTCCCTTAATATGCTGTTTTGTTAAGGACATTTCATTCGTCAGCTGTCAGTGGAGACAAATAGTTCATTGAACACTGTCAGTTTCATGTAGTTTCCTCAATTTCCTGGTGAGTTTTCCAACCGTATTTAATAATAAGTAGAAATTAAACCCAGCCCTTGTTGCTGCCAATCAAGGGGTAGAGGTAATATACACAATGATCCTTTACTTAGGTTAATAAGGTTTCTAAAGACATAGCGCTAAATGAGACAAATACTTCTTTTGCACATAGCTGGTATTTGTCAAGAGAAGACCTAGCAGGACGTCCAAACAGCTAGTTAAGGTAGCTGTTGGAATCATACACCAACCCGGATCTTCTCTTTCCCAAATACCCATTCCCAAAGATTTGAAAGCAGAATTCAAAGTAAGTCGCAGTGAAGTTTCCAGTATGTTCTCCTAACACTAGTCTTGCTTCTTTAATGGAAAGAATGGGATTATTCAGCTTCTTTACACAGCTCTCACAGGCCTGGACCAAAAAGATAAATGCCAACTGGAGAAAATATACGCTTAGTTAAAATGAAATGGAAGGAAAAACCACAAAGATAAATGTTTGATCTGCTTTCTTTCATTGTTTATTTTATTTATATACTACTCATTGAAGTATCCTAGATGATATTATTAAAAACAAGTTTACAGAATTTTCACATTCCATTGAAATTGAAATAATAATAATAAAATTTGTAGAACAGTGGGTTAATATACAGAAGAATTTCTTCATGAACATTTCTCTAAGGAAAATAACTTGGCCATTATATTTTAAAATAAAACCTCCAGTGACACAAGCAGTGCTTTTTTACTATGGAGCTTTCTGTCAATGAAAGCCTAAGGAAAGAAAATAGTCATTGTAAAACTTGATTGAAATGGATCATTTTGGAAAGTCTAAATTTAAAAATAAAGACTGCAACTTTCTGACTAAACAGACTTGGAGATTTTCTAAGCTCTTCATATTGTAACATACAAGAGATATTTTGTTATTCCTCTGAGCAGAGGAAATTAAGGCCTGTCAGCCTTATTAAGAAATGGCAAGATATGAGACATTTTTATTGCTATTGGATAAACTATTATATTGTCACGTTGAATTCTGCATTCACTCTTGTGCTCTTCATATCAGAAGGGACAAGCCTGAAGTAGAAGTGGTTCACAGTTCTATTTTATAACACATAGCACCTCATTTTTATTTGTCAAGATTTTTATGCAGACATGTTTTCATATTAATAACAGTATTTAAGTTTTCACTTCTAAGTCAGTTTGTGCTCTGCTACCATTTATTCATTAATAGGTAGTCTTTACATCATCATATACTGTTTTTCCACACGCTTTGAAGAAGAAAAAGAAACAAAACAATCAATTAACAGAAATGGAAATAACTGTAGTGATGTGAAGTTATTTATTAAGAAATAAACACACAAAAAACCACAATAGGGCACTTTGTATCTATGGGTAACAACAATGACAAGAAGAAATTTATTTCACTGTGGAGGAAAAAATGGCTTGATTGGATAAATAAGAGAATATGGTAAAATCAGAGGAAGTACCATTATATATGTATTAAGTTTTGAGAAGTGTACACCCAAGTTGCCTAATTCAATATTGATGGAAACATCACAAAGTGAATAAAACAAAATCAAGCATCAAAGACAAACATTATGACGTCTTATTCTTAGTGGAGAGGACTTGACTTTTTTATGACTCACTTTAGGTTTTCAAAATCACAAAATGTATTGATCCAGATAAACTTCTGAACCAAAGAAGAACAAAAGTTATAGAAGTCTGGGATGAGAAGAAAGCCAAGTATCTGTATCCTAATCATATAATTCAACATATGACATCCTATACTAATAAGCTTACTATGGGCAAAAGGGTTACTCACCTGAGTAGGTAAGAATTCAAGAAAATATTTAAATAACGTAGAATCACAGAATGGTTTAGGTTGGAAGGAACCTTAAAGATCATCTAGTTCCAACCCGTCTGTCATGGGCAAGGACACCTCCCACTAGACCTGGTTGATCAAAGCCTCATCCGTCCTGGCCTTGAACACCTCCGTGGATGGAGCTTCCACAACTTCCCAAGGCAACCTGTTCCAGTGCCTCACCACCCTCATAGTGAAAAATTTCTCCAAAAATTTGTTCTAAGCTTTAGGTCAGCATGTTTTTTCTCTCAGGAAAATTAAAGTAATCACTTAATCAGTCACTCTGCAATCTCTGTTATGAACAACTTTATTATGTGCTTTCCTTCACTGATTATTTAAGGTCAAATACAGTTCTTTGCAGTTACTAATACTACATGTGTGTGCTTGGAGTTCATAACTATTACTTGTCCTTATCATGCTGCAGTTGGGATCAGTGAATCTATTGATTTTCACATTACCATAACTGGGCAGGTTTTTTTATGACACTGAAAGAAATGAGTAATTCGCTCATTTAAGTTATATAGTCCCTTGTATTTTCTAACCATTGCTATGTCAGCAAATTTTATGGTGGAATTTCTAAAAAAATTCCTTTGCTATTCCATTAGCCTTTTGATGGTGGTGTTTTCTCCAATCTAATCTAAATTTGGTCCTCTGACCATTTTAACACAAGGTTTTAAAAATGGAAAGCATTAAGATTTATCACGTTATATATAAGACGCATTTTCAAACTATCCATTCAAATAAATCCATCTACAATGGACAAGATTCAAAATTTCCATGCATGTATGCCCATTACTGACTATAAATTGAAGATCTCACTTTTCCACTACTCTGCAATGATGTTATCAAGTCCTCAGTAGAGACAAAAAAGACTTTGCAATAGCAATAGTTGATTTTTCAGGGAAAATGGCAGCTCCTACAACATGAAGAAATAGATAATTCAATTAATATTTTTAAAAGATGATCTAAAAGGGATTTTTTCTTTTTTCTATGATTTTTTTCAACACACCTGGTCCCATTCTAATATCAGAGATATTAAAGTTGTGGGGTTTTTTTTCTTTTTGCTCTATCTCTATTTAAATTATCACCGAACTGAATT
>VFFE01007683.1:2021795-2112870 GCA_008921705.1 Burhinus oedicnemus | reverse complement strand
CTGTTACATATTGAACATTTTAGTATGAGCTCTCTATTTTTAAATTATATTGTCTTAGTATTTCCCATCTTATAGTTTTGTTTCTATTAAATAGCACTGACAGCCTCTTCCTGTAAGACCACCAGTCAATTTTCAGTTTCTAGCACCACAGGTTTCAGTTTTGTTGAACAAGAGGCTCGTGCCTCCCAGGTTCATTCAGCAGGAGACGGATGAAAAGGAGTGATGTTTTACCTTAGGATGGTAGGTTAGCTGTTTCTCAGAGAGCTGGAGGAGTGTTCATTTCTTTATACAAGCAATTTTGAGAGCTTGTGTGATGTGCAAAGTATATCTCTGCTGACCCACAATGAAGAAAGATTAATTAAATTTGTTTTAGCGCAGATGCAGAGAACTGTTACTGTATTTTTCAGGGAGAGAAAAATCTTTTTTATGAGAAAAAACAAGAAGATTTGAATTTCACAGTTTAGCCATATAAAGGCATTATCCAATTTCTGCCTAGAAATGAGTCCCCACAAATATATAAATATTCTGCACAGATGCATCTGTGAGCTGGTATAAGAATGGATGTATGGGATAGATATTTAGAAAAAAAATCTTTTTATCAGAGGAGTTGAATTTCAAGGAAACTTGCCTCCATACATAATTAAGCTAGTATCTAACAGAAATCTAGCTAATTTTAAGATGGAGCTTAAGAAATATTGTAAAAGGTATTTCCACTTCCTTGATTCATAGAATAGAACATACTGAACCTTCAGGTCTCATCTTCTCACAACATTTACTTCCCTTGCTGTGCTAAAACAGGAACTTTGGTTGGTTGACCATATATTTAGGACATGTGTTAACCCATGTTAAAGCCCTAATGTAGAAAAGGCTGTTGTAATGTTAACATATGACAGTCGTATTCATACATATGTTAAAAGGTAATAAAAAAATACACTTTTTATCTGCAATTGTCCCTTATATTTTTTCACAAACTAAATAAAAGATCAGTTCAGAGGATTTGTTTTGCTTTTAAAACTAAAGCATGAATCATGTAGAAAACACTAGGAAAAGCAAAATCTGACGTTTTGCAGCATGATATCTGTGGCCATAGCAACAGCATACAACAGCTGCCATAATCAGCACCTAAGATTGACAGGGGACTGGTCACCTTAGAGAGATGCAGTGAGAAGATGAGGTGCAATTCAAGATGGAGAATAGCCAATGTAATGCCCTCTCCTGAGACAGTTGGTTGCTTTCCTTTGATAATATTTTGGGATGACAGGAGGAGTGATGATTTCAACATGTAGTGTTCTCTACTTTGAAATGTGTTGAAATCCATATCATCACAGAAACATCACAGCAAAAAGATCTTAGTGTTTCTTCACTGAATGTCTAAGGACTTGGTAAGCTTTAAAAAATCCACAGGTTTATGAAACAGATAGCAACTGCCTTCAGGACATTTTCTCTTTCTAAGGCTCTCCAATAGAGGCAGGTCACTAAGATAATCTTGTTCCCTTTTTGCTTTCAAACAGTGGACGGCAGATTCAGAAACTGTATATTCCTCTGGTGGTATATTCTTTTTTTCTGTGCTCATAACCAGTTACTAAGTGTATGTCATTTCTGTGCATGTGTGTGCACATATGTGTGTAATTTGTATGATGTAATATTTGCATATAATTACAATACGATTACCTTTCATGTAATATATTACAGAGAGACATCTGGACAACTGTGAATATTCTTTTTGTTACATTTTTGTTTATTAGACACACAGAAATAATATTGCTAATTTCAATGTAAGCAAGTGCTTGCCATAGAATAATAACCTTGCAAACAAAGCTGGACACTATGTGGAATAGTCATATTCAAAGCATAACACAGAAAAAGAATAAAGACAAAAAAAGAAAAGTAGAAGTGGAAAGGAAGGATAATATACTCATGTGGTGAAAAAATATCTCACTGGATTATAAAAAATATTAGAATAAATTCTGATTCCTATTACACTCAGGCAACTAAACTTGTTCTGAAAGTCAATTATCTGTAAAACTGTTAAGGTTGGACTGGTGCTTGCATACAGTACAGACTGTGGGACAGATATTTCATATGGACTTTGCTTTACAGAAGTCAACATAATATCTGACCTAGTGGAGGAAATGTAATACTGAAAACTGGTTGGAAACCAGTTGTAGTACTAAAAGAAATAGATTTTAAAGTATTCTTTTTTCATTAATTTATAATGTTAATTTACAATAAGTGCCACGTATTTTATGTAGGCTAGTAATCCCATACTTTGCTGTTGTTTCCACACTGGAGTTGTGATAGAGATTTGCTGCCAGGCCAACAGCTAAAGAGGAAGGTGTTATATAACACAGGGATTTTGTTTATTGATATTCCTATTAACAAGTCTGTTTGGGGAATTTTTTTTTTTACTTCATTTCTTGCAGAGCATCTTCTTTTGATAAGCATTAAAAAGTCAGGCATACTGTCTTCTCCCACAAATACTGTGAAAACTTGTGATTTAGTGATTTATTGTGAATGGATTTCCCTAAATAAACATTAAAATTTATTAAATTTACCAGATGGAGTCTCTCATTTTGTGTATTATATTTATTTATGTATTATGTATATGTGTTCATATCAATAAGTAAGGGGGGAAAACACAAACTACATGCATTTTTCTAAGTTAAAAACTATATATATACACACATACATATATATATATAAAATTTAAAAGACATTTCAAAGGTAATGAAGTTGTAAGGAGTGGGAAAATCAGATGTCAGCCTGGATTTCAGGAGGTGTTGAACCTCATCAGTGTAACTGAGGTCAAAGGAAACTATGAATTTGGGATATACATAAAACAGCTTTTACCATTTTCTTTGCAATTAATTGGAAGGCTCTAGTGTACATCATATCTGTATGCTGTCAAATAGCAGATTTATGAAAGGATCACTGTGAGAGTGTGTATCTTCCTCTGTGTGTGTGTGTGTGTGTGTGTGTGCATGGATGGAGGAGGGAGACAGGAGGAATCAGAAATATTTCAGTGTCTGTGGCCATGTAACTTCACTTTTTTATGTAGCTGTATTCATTTCAGTGCTTTATTACGACATATCATACATCAACATTACAAGCTGGCAAGCAGAGATAAATAGTGGCAAAGCTCTTTTTATGCTATTTTGTGCTGCGGAATACTTTGGAATCTCATTTTTGACAGCTTAAGGCTGAAGTATCACAAATTCCCAACAACTTTATTTAAATACACAGATGAATGGTACAGAGCACACTCTTAAAAATGAAAGCGCCTGATCATCAACATCCACACGCATCCACACACACGCACTCATACAAGCAGAGTGTATCAAAATGAATTAAAGTCACCAGCTTTCCCTTCAGTTCTGTCTTTTATTGGAAAGCATAATGGCTGCTTCTCCTCACAGAAAACATCAACGAAGCAGCTAGGGGAAAAAGCGGCAACCATGGTCTGATTTAATAGGTTAGTAAGGTATGAAAAATATTTATTTCTGAAGGTTTTGTTCGTTTTGTTTGCATGTTTCCAAGCTTCAACATACCTCTTTTTTCGTGTTTTGCATTTAAATACAATAAACCAAACAAGTAGAGTTAGTGCAATTTTTTTGTTCTGAAAGTACAATATTATAATAGTAGAAGTAAGAGCAGCCATAATAGAAACAATTATAATAATAATGGAAGTGCAGGCAGCATCCTGTCATCCTCAGACCAGCCAGAAATGCCTCGAAGTACAGGAAAAACAGATGCAGCAATTTAGAATGCAGCAACAGAGAATAAACACAGAATATAGTCTGACTGTCTGGATTTACTTCAGGTCAATGTAAAAAGTGAATTTTGTACATGAAGACTCAGTTCAGATCAGACAATTATTTACCCTGCAGAAAAGGGAGCTTTTGTGCCTCTCCACTATCTCCTCCTGTTAGCACCAGACAGTGTAGCTTATGTTTTGGTGAAATCACCACACATACACATCTGCCTAGTCAGAGAAAAGCTGCTCCAGTCAAAGACCCTTTAATAAATCCTTTTTCCAATAAAAATGGTGGTCTAATCCACCATTGAAAATCATGGATTTTTACAGTAATGCATGCATCATTCTTTGTGTAACTAAATTTTTCTCTAGGAGACATAAGCACCTGCATTAGTTCCCACATGAATGCCCTCTGCTAGTCACAGCTGTGATGGCATCACTTCTCTCTTACCAGAAGTGAGTCCCTAAAAACAAAAAAAAATGGGCAAATTGAGACTCTGCAAAACGAACTTAAGAGTGCAGAAATTGCCTGCAAAACCTCTGAATACCGTCGTTATACATGACATAAATGAGATATGTAACATACACACTGGTCTACGACATCTATCAGAACATCTAGTGACACTCAGAGACATTCAGGGAGGCCTTGGTTAACCTTCCAGCAAATACACATGAAACCAAATTTCCAGAGAATCCAGTGGGTTTTGTGAAAAGGTTTCATTTTATTGATTTGTTTAAAAAGGAAAAAAATACAAGTATTTCCAATGGAAATTGATTGCTTTGATTATAGCAAAATTTTCCATTAAACAAATATGCAAATTAAGGAAAATACAGATGAAAATGCATAAATGCAATTTTACATGGCAAAGTCTAGATATTGGGGGGAAGTCACAGTCCCTTGACTGAAAAAGGCAAAAGCCTCCCTTTGTCCCAATTAAAACCACAGGAGAACATAAAAAATAGGTCAAATGCACTACTGGAACTAAGACAATAAAATTTTCCTTTATTTGTCTTTCCTAGATGTCTGAGGCTGAAGCTGGAAGGTGTCAATGAGGGAAAAAATTTGCCTATGGCACCTTTCAGGACTGAAAGTCACTTTCACAGCATCTTCATGTCATGATTTTGGCTAGGATGGGGTTGACTTTCTTGCTAGCAGCTGGTGTAGTGCTATGTTTTGGGTTTGAGATAAAAACACCGTTGGTAGAGCACTAATGGTTTTGGTTATTGCTAAGCAGTCAAGTCCTTTTCTGCTCCTCACACCACCCCACCAATGAGTAGGCTTGGGGTGCGCAAAAAGTTGGGAGGAGACAGTCAGGACAGCTGACCCCAACTGACCAAAGAGATATTCCATGCCATATGACATCAGTATTTAAAGCTGGGGGAAGAAGATGGAAGGGAAGACATTCAGAGTGATGACGTTTGTCTTCCTGAGTAACCGTTACATGTGATGGAGCCCTGCTTTCCTGGAGACGACTGAACACCTGCCTGCTGATGGGAAACAGTGAATGAACTCCTTGTTTTGCTTTGCTTGTGTGCGCAGCTTTTGCTCTACCTATCAAACTGTCTTTAGCTCAACCCATGAGTTTTTTCTCACTTTTATTCTTCCAGTTCTCTCCCCCATCCTAACCGGGGGGACTAAGTGAGCAACTACGTGGTCCTGGTTGCCATGACAACTCATCATGGTAGAAAGTTAGTCTCAAAATAAAGTGACCATTTTATGAGCTTTCTAATGCATGAGGCTGGGTTAAAGCTATCTGACTAATAACACTTCATTTGTACAACCATGTGAAGGTATATATAAAGAGGAGTGATGGTTGTATTATTTTAAAATATCTTGTAATAGCCTACAACTTGTTAGAAAACTATTTCTCTCAAGGAATTAGATTAAGAGTAATAAGAATCAGGTTCTTACTAACAGTTGATAACCAAGTGGTCTTCGCTTAATAATCAAAGACAATGGAAATACCTTTATTTCTACTGACTGGGTATGCACTTCTATTTTCAGTCTCTGGGATTACTTTTGTGACTGTCCCTGTGCTAAATTATTTGGGTAATATCTGATAAAGATGACAGGGAAATTGTATAAAAGTTCTGTGCTAATGAATAACTCTGCTTCACTGAGGAAAAACCGTAAGATTTCAACACCATTGATTCCCTCTAAATACAAAATAACAATACAAGATACTGCATGTTTTACAGGGTTTGTATTTTTGTGGCATTCTGAAATAAAGTGCTTAATAATTAGACTCATTAATGCTAATGGTAAATCAGTGAGATTAAATATTTCTATAAATCATTTTATTAATAAAACAGAGGGCTCATTAAAGAACTATTGAACTGTTAAGCTGCAATATTTCAGTACCAGCATTTTATAAACATTTCAATTAGCGCAGGTTGACAACATAGGAGAGGCATAAAGTGCTCTAGCCACTCTATAGGGGACAGACTGCTGGCTCAGCTTGTTGAGAAATAAGGGATAATGTTTCTGTGGGATCATAACTGCATAGCAAATCGAACATTTTAAAAAATAAATATATAAAGCATTGCTAATTTGTGCCTTTCAAGGACCTTCTGAAGGACTGTGTGCTACTACGGTTCACTATATAATTTTACTATTATCCTTAGAAGGATGACTGCCAACCTGAAAGGAATTTCAACAGCTGAGGGTAAAGAAGTGCATACTTAAACACCAAAAGAATAATGATAGCTTAAGAGAACAAAGTGAAGAATAAAGTGCCCTCAGTAAGAATGTTTAACATATGTAAGTAGTGAAAAATGATAGCTAGAAGTCTGCACTTCAAATGTGCTACAGCAGATCTGAAAGCAGAAAATGACCACAGAGCAAGTGTTGGGAGAATGTCAGACAGACAATATAGAGTCCTGATTCTTTTGAAATTCTTCATGTCAAACCTTTACTTAGCTCTTTTCCTGATAATTGTCACATACGTGCTATGGGGAAAAAAACCAGACACCTGCGTGAGGTACTAAAGAGAGGGAGAAAAATCAGTTGGGTAATTTGATTTCACCCTCAAGGTGTTCTCTGTTCTCCACTTCTGAATGATACTAATGTGAAAAGGAGTTGATGTTGGCTAGAGTAAGGAAGAGAGAGAGAGAATCTAGTGGTATAAGAGGTAAGAAAAGTTGTACTTTCAGAGTCTGGAATTCCTCCACCAGAGGAAAAAACCAGTTCTATTCTAGTTTCCAGTTTCTTGAATTATAATTGACGGAGGGGAAAAGAGGTTTTTATTTTGAATTTAGTGTATCAAGAAAATAATGCAAGATATTTTCTTGCTCTCTTCAGAGTTCTGAAATGTGTATTATCATCTAGTAGGGCAGGACCTTCTTTTTCATCCCATTTTCATCCCAACCCATGAGGCCAAATTCATCTTTCACATAAGTGGTGCAATTCTCTGAAGTTAAAAGGACAGCAAAAAGTTTCTCGAAAGTGCAAGTAAATCTTATATAAACAAGTCATCAACTCTTTTCCAAAGCTCTTTTGTCCATCAACTGAAGTGGAATGACAGGTAGTTCCCTGATATGATAATCTCTCACTGTCAGTTCTCATTGTGAGAGCATGAAGGGAACATGAACTCTGTCTTAACTAGCAAGATATTAATGCTTAAGTGGCACAAGTGTTACTGAGACTTGACTTATTATTTTTTTGAATTAGCTCAACAATATATTTTATTTATATAGATAAATGCCTTCAAATTCCCTGAACTTTAAAATCTCATATACTTGTATGATTAGAAAATGGTGTGCTAAACCACTTTCAGAATTAATCAGGAAGAATCTTTTATTTGCAAATACTACAAAAAGCAGATAACTGACTTCAAAAGAATCTTTAAGAACGTTAAACATAATGTGAAGAAACAGTCTTTGATACCTTGATGTTTAGTTTCAATTTAGACAAATTAAGGTTTAGGCAGGTGTCCTAAGACACCAAAAACTTGATAACATAGAAAATTTTGGCTTAATTTATGTCAAAACCAGAAACAAGCCATTTTGCACTTTGATATCTACCTGCAAACAAAATCCAAAATATTTGGCTGATCTATTGGAACCTCTCCCAGTTGTATTAAAAACAGTTTAAGTTTTCTGTGATGTATTTTGCATCCCTGGCTTTAAAAGCTTAGCAGAGTATCTGGAATATCTAAATTACTTCCATTTACATATACATGTGATAAACATGAGCAAATTTTGATTAATGTTTACATTATTTATCTTACAGAGTACTTAAATCTAATGAGCACTTACACTAATCACTTCTGCATCAGGAATAGGGGAATAAGCTTGAAAAGACTGCATAACAACAAGGTTAAAGAAATTAACAAGGTCAAAAAATATTCATTAAAAAGTAGAATAGATCCCTAGGGATACAGGTAGAGATTAATGAAAACTTTGGCATTAAAAAACAGTGATTAATAATTAAACTATTTCATGTTTATCATAGAATCATAGAATCATGGAGTCACAGAATGTTTTGGGTTGGAAGGGACCTTCAAAGATCATGTAGTCCAACCTCCCAGCCATGGGAATGGGTATACTTCACTAGATCAGATTCCTCAAAGCACCATCCAACCCGACTTTGAATACTGCCAATGATGGAGCATCTGCAACTTCTCTGGGTGACCTGTTCCAGTTTCTCACCACCCTCATTGTAAAAAGATGTCTTCCTTACACCCATTCAAAATTGACACTTTTTTAGTTTAAAACCATTGCCCCTTGTCCTGTCAGGCCTTGGTAAAAAGTCTTTGTCCATATTTTGTATAAGCCTCCTTCATATATTGAAAGTCTCTAATAAAGTCTCCCGGGAGCCTTCTCTTCTCCAGGTTGAACAATCCCAACTCTCAACCTTTCTTCATAGCAGAGGTGTTCCAGCCCTCTGATCATCTTTGTGACCTTCCTCTGGACGTGCTCAAACAGCTCCTTGTCTTTCTTGTCCTGGGGACCGCACAGCTGGATGCATTACTCCAGGTGAGGTCTCATCAGAACGGAGTAGAGGGGCAAAATCACCTCCCTTGACCTGCTGGCCACACTTCTTGTGATGCAGCCCAGGATACAGTTGGCCTTCTGGGCTGCGAGTGCACATTGCCATCTAATGTACAATTTTTCATCAAGCAGTATCCCTAAGTCATTCTCTGCAAGGATGCTCCCAATCAACTAATTCTCCGGTCTGTACTGATATTGGGGGTTGCCCCAATTCAGGTGCAGGACCTTGCACTTGGTTTTGTTGAACTTCATGAGGTTCACATGGGCCTTCTCCTCAAGCCTGTCAATGTCCTTCTGGATGGTATCCCTTCTTTCTACCAAATCAACTGCACCACTCAGCTTAGTGTCAGCTGCAAGCTTGCTGAGGGTGATCTCAATCCCACTGTCTATGCCATTGATGAAGTAAATAGTATTGGTCTCAGTACCAGCCCTTAAGGGACACCACTCGTTACTGGTTTCCACTTGGACATTGAGGCATTGACTGTAACTCTTTAGACATGGTCATCCAGCCAATTCCTTATCCGTCTAGCACTCCATCCATCAAACCCATATCTCTCCAATTTAGCAGCAAGAATGTTGTGGGGGGCTGTATCAAAGGCCTCAGAGAAGTCTAGGTAGATGACATCCATAGCTCTTCCCTTGTCCACTGATGTAGTCACTCTGTCATAAAAGGTGACTAGATTAGTCAGGCACAATTTGGCCTTGTAAAGCCATGTTGAGTGTCTCTAATCACCTCCCTGTCTTCCGTATGTCCTCCAGAAGGATCTGCTCCATGATCTTACTGGGCACAGAGGTGAGGCTGACTGATCGATAGTCCCCAGAGTCCTCCTTTTTACTCTTTTTAAAAGTAGGAGTGATGTTTCCCATTTTACAGTCACTGAGGACTTTCTCTGACTGCTATGACTTTTAAAATATAATGAGGAGTGACTTGGGAGCTACACCAGTCAATTCACTCTGGACCCTGGGGTACGTCTACTTTAATATACATGCAGCTACCTTCTTATGTGGAGCTCAGAATGTTTGACAACCATTGGCTGCTTAATTTTCACAGAATACACAAGTGCAGCATTAGGAATTTACAATCATTATTTCATATTCTAGCATGTGATGTAATTCTATATGTTATTTGCCCCACTGCAAGTTATCAGAAGAGAAGAAGAATACTGAAGTGAACAAGAGTGTTGCACTCAATTGTAACAAAAAATGTATTGTTCAAATGCCTTGCCATAAATGAAATATGGCCAAGATGGGAGGTCTAATGAGGTCATCTACTTTATTAAATATGCCATTTCCTCTTACACAGGTGAAGATACATCTATTTTATATCTCCAGGGAAGATAGATTTAGAAACCTATGTTCCAAAGCATACTGAGTTTTGACTCAAGGGAAAGAGTGACACTGAATCATCACTTCCTTCCTCCAACAATCTATGCTAAAAATCATTATTTTTTATTGGCTGAAAGAAAAATCACTGTTTTTGACAAAAAGGACGGTTCTAGACATTCCATGAAGAGATAACTGTTATGGATGAGCTGATCCTTAAAGGTGACTGAATGGTAGTGCTGTAATCACTGAATTCTGCAATGATGCCTCTGGTTTTGGGACAGAGGAAAGTAGAGAGCTGGGAAGGTGTGAACTCAATAGGCTGAAGAAAACATGCAGAAATAGCCATCTGGCCTACATCACTGAATGCCAACTCACATGACTAATGCCCTCATCCCAGGATCCCTCAGAAAAGGTCCAAGGGTCCACAGCAGTGATGCTATAAAATTCCACAGTGAATAATGAACATTAAGATTGTAATGTATTATTATAATCTCAGGGGTTCTGATGCTTTTGCCTGGAGTTAATAGGAAGTCAAATGCTCTCTGGTAATAAATATATATGTATTTTTGTCTGGCACAGAATTATTTTGTGTCTAGTAGTAACCAATATTTCCTTTTATTATACACAAAAATTTCTGGCTGTGTCAAAAAATTTGAATTTTAGGTCATAAACTATTTAGTACCTACTGTCACATCACAGCAGATGCATTAAAAACAAAAAAAAATAAAACCAATAGAAAGTGTGAAATACTTGTTAAGGCACCCTTTAAATTTTCTTGGAATTGTTGGAATAAAGAAATAGATATTGAATGAATGTACCAATCAGGCTTGTGGCTTGCATTACATATTGGTCTCCAACAAGTTAATCAATACTTTAAATGAAACTGTTAATCTACTATGAAGAATTAAGAAAAGTTTGCATTTAAAGAAGTTCTCCAGGTCTAATTCATATTCATAGAATCATAGAACGGTTTAGGTTGGAAGGGACCTTAAAGATCGTCCAGTTCCAACCCCCTTGCCATGTGCAAGGACACCTCCTACTAGACCAGATTGCTCAAAGCCTCAGCCAACCTCGCCTTGAACACTTCCAGGGATGGGGCCTCCACAGCTTCCCTGGGCAACCTGTTCCAGTGCCTCACCACCCTCAGAGTGAAAAACTTTCTCCTGAGATCTAATCTAAATCTCCCCTCATCTAGTTTCAAGCTGTTACCCCTCATCCTGTCACTACATGCCCTTGTAAAAAGTCCCTCTCCAGATTTCTTGTAGGCCCCTTTCAGATACTGGAAGGCTGCTAGAAGGTCTCCCTGGAGCCTTCTCTTCTCCAGGCTGAATAGCCCCAACTCTCTCAGCCTGTCCTCATAGCAGAGCTGTGCTAATCCTCTGATCGTCTTCATGGCCCTCCTCTGGACCTGCTCCAACAGGTCCATGTCCTTCTTATGCTGGGGATTCCAGAGCTGGACACAGTATGTGGGGTCTCATGAGAGTGGAGTAGATGGGCAGAATTACCTCCCTTGATCTGCTGGCCATGCTTCTTTTGATGCAGCCCAGGATACAGTTGGCCTTCTGGGCTGTGAGCGCACATTGCCTGGGCTCATGTTGAGCTTCTCATCCACCAACATCCCGAAGTCCCTCTCCTCAGGGCTGCTCTCACTGCATTCTCTGCCCGGACTATATTTGTGAATGGGATTGCCCTGACCCACGTGCAGGACCTTGCACTTGGCCTTGTTGAACTTCATGCAGTTGGCACAGGCCCACCTCTCGAGCCTGTCCAGGTCCCTCTGGATGGCATCCCTTCCCTCCAGCGTGTCAACCACTCCACACAGCCTGATGTCATTGGCAAACCTGCTGAAGGTGTACTCAGTCCCTACATCCATGTTGCCAACAATAATAATACAAATATGAAATTGTTATCCATTTTTATAAAGGAGGAGACACAAGCTGGACCCTAAAGGAAAAGCAGAACAGGTAAAAAGATTAGGAAGATAATTTCAATCTTACCATTTTTATTTTGTTTTTTTCAAACTCTGTCTTCAGAATACAAAAGCCTTTTGAGTTACCCTGACTGTATCAGAGAAGCTCTTGCCAGAATCTATGGAGAAACCAAAGATCGCTTGTGGTCATTGTCCTGTTGTCTGTGTAGCAATAAGAAATTGACTGTTATTAGCCATAGCATATTTCATAAAGGGCACTATTATCAACAGCTCGATTGACTTGTTGTCCAGCTGAATGTATTTTTTACTGGTCAGCAGGTAACTACAGGATCTGCCCATATAGCAAACAAAACGAAAGCTTCAAACATCGTAATAAAAGGTTTTTGAATATCTATATGGCATACACACATCTTGTGAAAAGTTGTTTTAGCCTGTTTCCCATAGAAATAAATTATTCAAGAGAAAGAACTAAGCATGTTGAATTATGTTTATACCTAAACAGAATACTATGGGTGTATCTGAGTGATCTCTGAGGAACCCAAGTGCTCACCTACATTGAGAGATCAATTTTTGGTGTGGCATACAAGCACAGCTTACTAAGCAAAATTTTGGGCAGAGCTGGCTCCTCCCCTGAGCGTTGTGACTACCCAAACTACATGATTCTACAATCCAGAACATAAATACGGAAAAAATATGGTACTTACTTTAGGATTGCAGCTCAAAGCTTGTTATCACCAATGAATTAACAGATGGCCTGGTTTTACTAGAAGACAGACTGGTTCTGATCCTGATTTGTGAAAATCTCCCAAGCTGAGGCTACCAGGCCATTAGCTAGACAGCTCTGACTCTTACTCAGATTGCTGAACCAGTTCTTATGCAGAGGACAGGATTTCACTGGCTCTGGTATTTGGAAAGCCACATAATTTTTTTCCTACTTTGTTGCTATGATTTTCCTCCTCACAGCTATTCAGTCACTGCTTTTTCTTTCAGTAGCCTTAATACAGAGAGAATTAAGTATAACAGGGGTTTCTGTATTTGTGATTTTTTATGCTAAAAACAGATCAAAATGAACAGAAGACGTTGATTCTGTGGAAAAGTATCAAGTCAAAATGTTTTTCAAAAATATGTGAATTAATTCTGTGGTTTAAACCTTCTTGCCTCACGTCATATAGGCAAATGATCCTGATCAAAATGAAATCTCTAGATTTTGTAAAGATGGGCTCCAACAGGCTTGGTATGGAAATGTGCCATCTACTAATCTGGGAAGAGACCCAAGAGGAACTGAGTAAATCTATCAAGTATCTGTGTGGATAATGGGCATGTAGGGCCACTCAGCAGAGGGGAACCTTATTCACCATCAGGGAACTACTTTGAAAACTTTTTAAAGATCATGCTGAAGTGTTAAAATACTCTGATTCAAAATCTTGGACTTAACAACAATTAAAATTTAACAAGAATGAACACTTAACATTAATATGTAATCAACAAATTAACAATAACATGTGAAAGAAATACTGATAATTTCCTTCCATGCTTTTTAACTCAAATTGGGCTAAATGCAGACCTTGGCAAGAACACAATGACAACAATGGGATTGCAAGATATAGCTCAGCCTAGATTTCTGTTAAAATACTGTTTCCTTTTCCAACAAATGCAAGATACTTCAAATCTCTTAGAAATAAGGAATATGTAACAGATCTGATTCTTAATCAACCAAGGCTCCTGCCTCTGGCAATGATCAATGCTTGATGTGCAGAGGAAGGCTAAAGGCTTCAACAATGCACCTAAGCGTTTTGGGAATGCAGGAGGCATTAATGAAGAGGAGAAAACTTCCTTCTTTTTTTTTTCTGAAGATCAGCTTGAAGTATAAAAAATAGAAAATCCATATGAAACCAATTGCATGGTTAAATTGTGTTATCATACTATGTAACTGTGCTATAAAATTTACAGTGTGTTTTCACTTATACTTTTTTTTTTAATATCATCATTCTCACTTTACATTTAGTATAGAAGCATGTCTTCAGTGTTTAAAAAAATGCTGGCACTTATCTGTGAGGAGGACAGCCACATAAATATAAATGGCATGTATAGGAGTATCTATGCTTACAGACAGATATAATGGTAAGTGAGGATGTGGCTGGACTAATGACGGGGTTGACCATTTGGTATGTACAACGTACAGATATTTCCAGAGGCTGAACAGTTAGAAGTTATGCAGAGTAGTTGCCTAAATACTGATTAGATGTATTAAAAACCTTTGAGGACCTGGAGCTAAACACTTACTCTGTTAATAAAAGTGCTCCTCCTTTTCATCTAGCAGCTTATCTCCTGAGTGACTAAAGGGACCTCAGGCCAAGTGACAAAGGAGTTTAATGGCCTTGCAAACAAACTGCTAAGAGAATTTCTTATTGCCAGCTAGACAATAACTTCAAATATGTTTGAATAACACTCCTCAGTTGAAAAGCCATGCATGATAGACACTCGAAAAAAAGCATGAGAGATTTCAGAAAGACTTTGCCGTACTCTTGATGGATTTAGAAAATTTGTGAAGTTTTGTTATGAATCAACAGTGGACATTTTAGTTTCCTATATCACAAGATCCTGTACCTTCTTTATTGCCACTCTGAATGATTGCAGAAGGAACATTTTCTAGTGCTTTGCAGGAGCAATAAGATTTGTAAACAAACTCAGAAAATGTTGCTGACTTAGGACCAGATTTATTTATGTTAGTTTTTGTTTTAGCTAAATATGCCTTGTGGTACTTAAATAAAATGTGGGTGATGCAATGTGCAGAAAGTAGAACCTCAAAACCTTTACTGTCACTGCTTAGAAAGTGGATGGGTAAGAGGACCAAATTCACAGCAATCTCATTTCTTTTCTCCCTTTTTCATACTGAGGAAAAAGACGCTATTTTTATTAAAAATTGATGGAAGTTGATGGAAGTTATGCCCAGATCCACTTTACAATTGGACTAACTTTGGTACCAGCATTTATATCTGAACTAACACTGGAAATCACAAGGGGATTAAATAGTGCTAACCACTAAGATACAACTTCTTACATAATTTTTACTCAAAAAAAAGGGTCACATCACTTTAACAGTTGCAGTTCTATATTATGATAATGAAATTTATCACAGTTCATACTTCAGGGTTTCCTTTAATAATCTGTAGACGTTAGGAAGGATTTGTTTTTGATGGACAGTTTCATCTCTGGGATTGGCTTTTTCCCCTGGTTTCCTCTGAGGCAGATATCAGCCTTTGCCATGTCTGTGCTCTGAGATGATAGATAGACTCTACCAACTACGGGTACGTGTCAGACATACCTTTCTCTGCTGCTTGAGAAAGGAATTTTCCACTCTTTTAGATTGGCAGGATCCTTTAAGGGACTTAGACTTTCTGATGTATGAAGTGTGATTGACTTGTTGAGATAACTGGAACATATTGTTTCCTTGCCAAACATCAAATGCTGCCTTCATCTGTCCTGCAATTACTTTTCCAGAAATATTTAACCTGACTAACGTCTGGTTTTCTTTTTATATATCTGGCTAATATGTCTGTAACCTAATAACTTCCTTTCTAAAATCTAGAAAACAGGTTTATCATGGCATAGGGTCTTAGAGAGTCTCACCTGGAACTAAAACTAAGATACCCTAGCATCAGTGAAATGTAGGGTTGGAAGGGGCCTCAGGACGTCATCAAGTCCTATCTGTGACAGTCACCGAATTTGTTCACTAGTTGGTCATAATGTTTCAGGGGTTTCTGGTGGAAAAGATGGAAGTTTATAGCCAATGCAAATGATGGTATATCTCCTGTGATACTAATATATACTGAAAATCTCTTCTTAATTAATTTTAATGACTGATGCTACTGGTTTGACTGCTATAGGTAGAACTATATTGAAGCCAAGCCATTTTTTTCTGCATATTCTGCATAGGGTACTTCTGATAGGATCAACTAAGGGATGACTTTTCCACAAAATTATCTTTTTGTGACTTGTATGTGATGTGTGAACCACATGATGTTTGCTTATTAATGGCTGACTACCCAGATATTCCCCATTTTGTTTGTTTGCTTTATGCTTTTTTTTTTAGGTATTGTATTCTTGGCTACGCTAAATTTCAACCTGTTAACATCAGACCTATTTTTCACAATCATTTTCATTTCTGGATCTGTCTGCCAGAATAATTGGTGCTGTTGGACTGAATTCATCAAGCATTAAGCTTAATGCAAACAAAAGGCATCTTCTCAGGAGCTATCATTTGTTACTGTATTTGTCAATAATAGTTACCAGACAATGAATAAAGCAGATCTCCTACTGGTATCTTAAGCACTGTCAGCTAGATGAAAAAAAAAGGAGGAGAGACTGGGACAAAATTCAAAAGTCCAAAATGCTATTGATCTTAACAAAGAGATCATCATCGTCTGAGTATGTCTGAGGATCTACACCTTTTATTTCTAAAACAAAGAAATCTCAACGCCTCATTGCTATGTATCTGCTCCTAGAGAAAAACATCGTTTGTTTTTTTGTTGTTTTTTTTTTTTTTGTGGTACTGTTAAAATCTAAACGCTTAAAAATATCTATACACTGAGCAAGTAGCTTCCTAGATGATTTCTAACCACAAAGCTTTTCACCTTCATTTGTGACACTGCTACACCGGGGTGTGTGATGGATATCTCTCTTTCTGCCTTCACTTCCTCATCCCAGCCAATGCAAAGTAACCAAAACACAGGCAGTCAAGAGTATATGAGTTTTATGGAGCATAAGAGTTTATACCCATGCAGGCTACAGAGGACATGGGGGTCTCTGGTTTCATGTACAAGTGCATTAACCACTGAAGAGAAAGGAACTCTGAACTTCCCTTCTTTCTGTGGATACACTTCCAAAAAAGGGTAGCCGCAAATCCATTTTGTGCAGCGCCCTCTCCTGTTCATTTGTGTTAGCTTTCAATAGGTTGCTTAAGAAAATCTGCCTGGGGGAATATGCAGTTTAGGGGTCCAGATAAGGCCTGTCAGTTGTCAGCCTACCCTGCACTGCACTGTCAGCGTACAAGAGAAAAAGCACAAGTCTAGATGCCTGGCACGTTAAAGTACAGGTATTCCAAGGGTGAAGAAGCAGCTGACCAAGAGGATTGAGTACCAGAAAACCCACTTTAAGTGTCTGTATTCTCCAATGTAATAAATGCCTTTTAACCCTCCACAACCCTATGCAATGAGATACAAGAAAATTAGGTAATTATCCAGTCTGCTGCTGCTATTAGCCTTGTAATTAAAGACTATTCCCAGAATCAGGATCCTGCTCCATTCAGGTACTATACAAAGAAGGAGGAAGTTCTGGACTAAATGAACCAATGTATTTGCTACTTGCAGCCACTTTTGTAGGAGCAGACCATGACACTTGCAGACAGCCCCCTTCCCACACTCCAAATTTCACACATATCAGAAGGCACACTCTGTCTCTCCCCGTGTTGTAAATTTAGGGTATGTGTGACACGTTTTGAAATAGTTGCATTCCCATTGAAATTAACATCCATTTGTGATTTGCAGTAAAATAAGGCTGTTAGTTTTTTTCAGAAACTAGAAGGTGTGAAATATCTCTTGCAATTAAATCTGTTGGAAGCTTTTGTCGAAGCACTTTCCTTTCAACTTTGATTGTATTTGTTTGTACAGAGTTGTCTCATCACCTTCCCCTCTCTTTGCAGAAGGAAGTCTTGAGAGTTTCATGAGCTACATTGTTTTTCTGTTCTTTGCATAAAGTAATTCTTATAAACAATAGTGTCTAGAAGCAATTCAGCCAAAGATATCTCAAGCCAAGCTTTTACTATGCAAATAACAGGAAATTAGTATAAAACTTAATTAAGTGGCACAACCCTAAAATTATAAGATTTAGTAAGTGGTGAAGTCATTTATTTTCTGATAATGAATGATTTGGCATAAACCATGTGAAAATATTTCCACTTATAAATAAGTTAGGGGGAAAAAGAAGTCAGACAGGAAGGCTGGCACTATGGGCATCAGTGTAGCTTAATATTCCCACGCTCAATGAGTTACCAGTAACAGGTCTGTAAGACATGGATTGCTTTCTCTTGTACATCTGAAAGCTATCAGGGTGGGAAAAATACTAACATGTAATCTTTCTCATTGACTAAATAGCAATCTCATACAACAGGAAAAGAAAAATTGCTAGGCAACAATGCTGAGAAAGGATATTTAATTTAGAATACCTTATTTCAGTAGATAAAACTAATTATATTTAATGTTGTAAGTTATAGTAGTTACTTATCAAGCCCAGGCACAGAAAATCCTCAGTTAAAGAAATTGCTTAAAAGACAGACAGGAACAAACAAGGCCTGGATTTCTTTTTAAGGAGGAGTTACTGTTTCTATAATGTGTCATTCAGTGCTGCATAAGAGACTGAGATCCTTATTTTTTTCTACTCATGAAGTCTCTTTATAATGAAGTTGTTACTAAGATATTAAAAGATTGCATTATTATATACTTAGACTTACTAACACTGAGTTCTTGGTCTTCCATTGGGACATATTTCACAGCCCAAAGATGCGTTACTGTAGAAACTTCCAGAATGTGACATCATCAATATTAGTGTAATAATACCATTGAATGCCTGAAAAGGTAATTTTCAAAGTTAACAGCCAAAAGCAGAGCTACAAACTACTAATGCTGTTAAATAAGTTGTTAATTGTTCAGAAACCTAAGCATTTTAATGCTATTACCTATAAAGATGCAGCCAGCTGCCTAAATCTGAATCATGTAATTGAAAATACTGCTGACACAAGGTATATGTACTCATCTGGGCTTCAGGTTCTATGTCTGGTTTCACCTAGGTCATATGCACTTGCTTTTTGTGGGTGCAGGCTATTTCCTGCAGTATTGCAAAGAAAAATGTAAATGTGAGTTTTCATCACAATAAAGAGAGTATTGAAGGGTCAGAGCAGATGCAGGTTTAGATTCCTTTGCCTCACAAAATTATGTAAAAAATCTAAGAATGTGCTCCTGTTAAATATTCACAAAGTGTTTTCAGACTATACCTCTGCCATAGTTCAACCCTTTTCTCAACTCTAGAGCCAAATAGGCATGTTCATGTCTTTTTTATATTATCACTGAGACTGTTGGGTCTGCAGATTTCTGCCAATGCAAGCAGCACTTAGGGACTAAAAAGCCACAAAGGAAGGTGTATAGCCTATTTTCTTCAGAAAAAAAAATGTCGATCACAGTGAAAGTTTCAGGATTTATAAAACTCTCTTCTCTCTTCTGAATTCACACTCCCTCACCACACGAAACTGGACAAAATCATCATAACTAATTACTGAGTACTAAATGAGGCAAATCCTGGCAAAGCTTATATGGCTATAGACATTATCTGGACCCCAAACAGCTGGTGAATCAAGCAACTGTGCCCAGGATAACCCATCCTGGCAACGAGTGCCTGCATGGGGCAGGCCTGTCTTCTGCAGCCAGGAGCTCTGGCATCGGCTCCCAAGGTCAGTGGGGATCTTGCATGAATGAGCTTTCTTTTGCCCCATGAATTTCATCTCACCTCTCCCCCCAAATTGTGTTTTCTAAGTTACTCAAGAACACAAAGAAACCAATCTGACAATGGAAAATAAGTACTTTATGGAAAACCAAATTCTGTACTTCCACGTGCTTTTAAAGATCTCCAAGTACACTTACCTCACTATTTCAGATTCCAGGAAAATACCTTCTTTTCTTGATATGTGAAGCATGGCAGTGTTGATAATAGGAGTACTGTCAGAGAGAAAGTAAAGTGTTTAAGAAGAATTTATCACCAGCTGATCTGTCATCTAACCTTGAGGATTTCCATTGAGCTTCTGGATATTGCAAGACATCACTCGGAAAGAGGGAAACAACCATATCTACACACAAAAAAATTAATTAGGAGAACTGTACATGACATTTTGATTATCAGAAATAATTTTGGTCTGTACCATAAATTGATGACTGTCAGGCAAGATCTACTATGCATGGTAGTCAGGAGAAATGTAGAAATAAACTTATTGAGAAGACCAGCTTGGGAAGCATCTGCAGTAGCAAAAAATGTGTCTAAAATAAATGTTTGGCTGATTGCATACCTTGGAAACTATTGAGGACAGAGCTTACACAGAAAGAAAAAAAATGAAGCTATCCCCATTTGTATCAATGTTTCTAAAAGGGCCAGGAACTGTTCAAGAAAAGAAAATAGAGAAAAATAGACGAAACCGATAATACAAGACAAAGGGTGGGGACAAGATACGGATTAGCTGTAAAATAAATTTGGCTGCAGTACTGATGGCTGTGCAAGCAGCTAATCACAAAGAAAAAAAAAAAAGCTGACTAAAAATCCTACTCACTTTTGATCCAACTTTCTAGTTTCATCCAGCACTAATGTCTAGAAGCAATCTTGACAAGCATGCTATTGTGGAATTTTATTTTTAGTTTCAATTACTGACATTTCTTTAGTGGTTTTGCTCCTGCTCAGGGTTTTGTCTAGGTATGTATTTATTCATATAATCTACTATCTGTCAACAATTGCATCTCCCTGCCAAGGGCCAGCTCTTTTTTTACATTTATGAAAAAGCCATCCTTTTTTCCCCGCTGTGTTTTATAAGTCAGTCTACATGCTATTGCTCCTGAGACCCTCTTTCAAATTGCTTCCTATTATTTTCTCCCATGTATTTCTGGAAGGTAGAAACATAAAATGGTCTTTTCAGTATCACATCAATGACTTGGACGCTCTTTTCTTGTCCTGAGCTAATAAAAGATTGGCATGTGGTTTTTTTCTCAATGACTTCTCAATGTCCCATGAATTAGAGGTAAGTAAACAAAATGGCTAAATCATAGTGGCTGTTTCATACATAGGAGAATTTTCAGGTTACTGCAATCTCTTGCTTTAACTGGAATGTACGAAGTAAAGCAGCAGAAGGTCATTCCAGTGGATCTATGGTGGATAAGGTACAGATTTGTTTTCCTTAGTGCACTGTAAATGATTAAGTCTTCTCAATGGAAGATTCACTCTCCACTAGAGCATGCACAGTGTGTACTTTTCTGAGGAGTGTTATGTATAATTTATGACCTGTGAGTTAGTCTTATTACACTCCCATTGAGAAAGATATTTGTGAAAGGATTTAAACAACAAACTACTCCAGCCACTTTCAAATTTTAGACTACATATCCCACATTACCCTCATTCTCCTAATGCTATGTAGCAGCTCAGAAATGCTTTTTGTTGTTGTCTTAAGTTTTCTGATTACATGTGACGTAGGTCTTTTTATATCCAATACAATCTGGCAAAATGTGATTGTGAGGTAGTCAGGAAGAATGGCTGGAAGAAAACCGCTCATAGATAATAACATTTGTTCATTTAATTTGGCAGCTTACTGAACTTCATACAATAGCGTTGTTGGAATTAAGAAGTGTGAGGTGGGGAGGGTATCAGAGCTTTTGCTATTTCTTGGATGGTTTGCCTTTACGATTTTTAAATAAAACTGGCTGAATTTCTGATTTGTAAACTCTAGTCTTTCAGTCTGAATTCCAACTTTCTTCCATTTCATGTTCCAGTACTCTTTTTTCCTGTTTATCCACTCAGCAGTGACCGGAATATCTTAACTCTTTCAGTCCCTGTGACCTGATGTTTAACAGTACCTGTGCTGATATCCCCAGCTTTTTTCACATACTGGATAAGAGTTTCCAAAAGGAAATAATATCAGCTGCATAAAAACTAGCCTATCCAAGGCTGCGGTCTATTTTATGAATAAGCACAACTCTAATGGCATGGTTACAGCTGTGTGGTGCATTTATACCAACAAGAATGTTGTAATAGCACTTGTTTCTTTCTAGATCATAGAGAAATACATGAAAAATGCGAATTGTAGTGGGATATGATGTAGTCACAGGAGCAGATAGTTTTATTTTCTGCAATTGGGATCCAGTACTTGGAAAAAAGAATAGTTTTACATAAAGGAGTGTGTTTCTGCTTGACATGGGTGTAACTGATCCCAAACATCTCCACTGCTGTTAGGAGAGTGACCCCAGCTGGAATACTTTAGAGTGTCGGCTGATGCTTTGATACAACAAATACTCAGTTTTTAAATAAACATTGCTTCAGGAAGTCTTTCTCCTTACTTCCTTCCTTCAGTATTTACAGGACTGTTTTTCTTTTTATAAAGCATTTACTCAAAAATTAAGTGAAAGCAGTTGTGGTTAGTGTATGAAGTAAAATCACAAATGACTTACTAGAAGCCAAAACAAAGAAACTTGGCAATTAATCCTTTTATTAATGCATCAGCCCCACAAACTAATCCTTACTGCAAGAACCACATACCTGTTGGGTTTTTTCCTTGGAAATGGAAGTTTCCGCAGAATTATTGCTTATTTAATCTTTCAAAATGTAGTATGACCCCAACCATGGTTTCTTTCCCCTCTACTTAATGTAACCGTTCCAGACATTATTTTACTAAATGCCTCAAATTAAACATTCTCTTTCAATTACAGATGATAGAGATCTGCTAAGATAATGAGTGCTACTACAATGCCTGCTTTAATTGCTACATTATAATCTCCAGACCTGAAAAACTCCAGAGACCTCTAATAGATAAAACGCCTTTTAGCTATGCAGGTGTGGAATTCATTACAAGTTGTTTCTCCCCCCCTTCCTCTCTCTTACATACTCTCTTTACTCTCTCTTTTTAAAGGGGGAGAAGTCCTAAATGCCTTGGAATTGTGCCAACACCTCGGGGTTTTGCAGTAAGTTGAAATATCATTTAAAGTTTAGGCACAATGCTGCTTTGAAAGCTCTGCAGAACAGAGGAAAAAACAGGAAAGCATGACCAGAAGGGCTGCTCAAAGAACAACAACAAAATGGTGACATTTCTGCAAATGTACCTCTGCCATATTTTTCTTTAAGGGGAAACAATTAGCTTCAGAATGATTTTTGGCATCTCTCTGTAAGGACAACTGACCAAAGGACAAGCAACAGGTAGGTGAGGGGGTTTGCCCTTTTTTCCTTAGCAAGGCAGAAACATGCTGGACAAGAAAACACTTCTTTGAATAGACTTTTTTCCTCAAAGGCAAACCTTTTGTGTCAGTTTACAGTTGGTGGCTGATTCAATTATTCCAGCAGTTAACTCATCTGTTTGTACTTGTATCAAAGAGTTTATTGCTACAAGACATTCAGAGTCTTTGTAGAAAACCTGAAACAGTGTAGAGTTATTATATGCAAGTCTCAGTTTATGCTGAGGTCATATTAAGCACAGGTGAGAAGGGGATCATGAACGGGAAGTCATTCAAAGCTACTTTTTTTTAGTTTCACTGAAAAGGCCATTATAGCTCATCTAAATGACACTGACTGCAGCAATCAGGTAGGACATCTCAAATCTATCCTTAATTGACCCTTTCCATGCATGGTTCTCTGGCTCTGTGCCACCAGAGGAACTCATTTAGACTGGGAGAATCTTCAGTCATCCTTTAAAGATAATTTTCCAGCTACTTTCTAGCTATTACATGGGAAAAACATAGAAAAGAACAGAAGCTGAGGTTTCAACCCAGAATCAATACTGTAATAATTATTCCATGGAATCATGCTGTAGAATAAAAGAGGAGAATGGAAGCCATTGTGTAAAGAAACATACAACACGACATGTCCCCGGTGATGTAAGTGCTCCTTACTGCTCTGTGTCTGGAACACCTATGTATGACATTAGACATCAGCCTAACTTTCAACCACTTCTATGGCTTCTTCAAAAAAACCTAGTCCTGCATTGGAGCTGACCAGTTCTGTACAGTGACTGAGGGGACTCTAGAGTTATGCCACTCTTGTGATTAATTGAGCTACACTGTTTGGTTTGGTTTTGGTTTTGGTTTTTTTTTACTAGTTTGTTTAATTAAAAATCATTTTACTGAGAAAAATGTCTTGAGATTGCACATATAATTTACACGAAAACACTGTGAAGCAGACAGTTCAAAGGCTCAGGTGAAGTAACATTTAACTGTAGGTAACCCAATAATCTTTGTAATTGGACTAAATAGCACAAACAGGAAAAATAATGGCAAGTATGAAAACAGTCATCACATGCTTACAATATGTTCGCCTCTAGTGAGAGGAAAGGTCGCTGAACAATCTATTAAGGTGTGTATGTTTTTGCTTAGTCTCATCCTTGGCATCACAAGGTGGGGCTTCCTTAATCCAGACTCTTTAAAGTTCCACTTTCTATGGTATGTAACCAGTGCCAAATCCATGTACCCCTTCCCAGGTAAAACTATGAGATCAGTGAGAACTGTGTTTAAATAACGACTTCAGGATTTGGCCAGACCCCAATGCCATAGAGTAATTCAGTCAACCCATCTATTGAACTCAATACAAGACCTTTTTGTGAAAAGTTTACTCTGGCACTTTAAAAACTGTAAAGAAGCAGCTATTACATTTCAAATGATCCAGGGTAGAAGGCAAAAAAACCCCATTTGACTAATTTAAAAGTGCTAAAGTATCTGCCAGTGAAATATGCATTTATTTTAAGACTGAGAAAGTCCTTATTTATCAGATCTTGATCCAGTACCTAATATATCACTAACTTCAGGACATGCATTTTATTTTTCCAATTTCTAGATGGTGCCAGAGATCACTTAACTTTTGGGCAACACACTTTTCAAAGATTTGCCAAAGATATGATGGCTGAAGGTCTGGGAAAAGCAGCATTTGACAGGTTCTTGCACATAGCAATTTAAAGCTTTTCTGGATTGATGAGAACTAACTGAGCACAGGAGTGACCCAAAATCTGTATCTTGTTGGCAACTATAAGATAGACCTGTAGTCTGGTCTATCACACACGTTAGATTCAGGTGACCTACAGATGTCAGCTGTCCCTATAGCATACAACACCAGGATCCTCCTGTGAAGGCTCTGTCAGCTCTGCAGGGGCACAAGAGCACTTCAAATGTATACTAGTTGCTGCAGACCAGGTGTGGGTGCACAACAAGACCAAACACAGGGGTGGCTCTGAGTTTGCTTCACTGATTTTCTCCCATATTTACTCATGACCACACAGCAGTGTCAGGCTAAATCCATGTAACCTGTGTTACATGGAAGTTTAGGTGTGTTGTGGCTCACATTAATGGATCAAACATCTGCTTGAAATACAAACTACTAGGCCATGCCATGTAGCCCTCAAGCTTTCACTTTTTTCCACATATAATCCATGCATACACCAAGGCTTTTCATGGTTTTTAAGCCTGTCTATGTGACAGGTGATTTTCTAAGGCTGAGCTCTACCCCAACCTAAAGTGCACAGTGGTGAAATTGTAAGTAATAAACTGTCATTAACTTGCCCAACACAGAAATATCTATAGCATAAACTGGCAATTTCCTGAACCTCTCAGACATTGAGTCTAAGGACTTCTTGACTACATTTGTTCTACATGTATTAGAGTATGTTAAATATGCAGTCTTTGCATGTTGCATAACATAGAGCTACTTGTGGGTCCACTTACTTCCAGTAAATACCAAGGTAAATCTTTGAAGGCAAAAATCCTATGATTTCCCTGTGATTTCCTTGACCACAGAAAGAGGATTTAAATTAAGCATTGAGAACTACAAACAGGTTTTGTTCACTGAGATTTCCTGTCCTCTATGGAATAAAAAATAGGGAAACTAACTTTCACAGTCTTAAATCCAGAGCTGTAAATTGGATGACTGTAGAGGATCAGCAGATATCTGGAAATCCGGGGGAGTTTAGAGGACCTGGTTTAAGTTTTGTAACAAAAATTGTAAGCAATCTGGAGATTTTCCCATGTGAATGAACATTGATTTCAGACACTCAAGTGCAAATTTGGATTAAACTATCCCTGTGGACCCAGTCACAGAACAAGGCAGCTGAGCCAGACTTTACTTCAGACCTAAGTTATGTTCCTTGCAATAACAGACACTCTAGAAAGCCCATACTCAAGACAGGAAAAGTCACAGAATACAACATGCTAGCAACGTACCTATACGATTCTTGTGCAGAGTATCCAAGAGAGTGATTCAGGTGCTGGCTGCATCCATTGCAGTCTTCCTTTTTTGTGTCCTTCAACTGCCAACACTTTTGAGTTTGACAGGAGAAACTTAAAAACATATACATTTTCCTACATTTGAATTACTTGGTGAATGCAATATCACAATCCAAAGTTTAGGTGACTTTCTGTGTTTTGTAAATTACAAGTTTTCAACAATACATGAGTGACTTTAGAAGCCAAGGCTTATTAGTATTAAAAAGGACATATGAAAGGTGAAAAAGAAGAAAAGAACATTGCCAAAAAACAAGTGGCTAATATTAATTTCATTGTCTACCTTATGTTTGTTTCTTTTGTATTTTGGAAAGCAGTACAGTTAAAGGGATGTCGTGGTGGGTTGAGCTTGACTGGATGCCAGGTGCTCACCAAGCCACTCTGTCACTCCCCTCCTCAGCAGGACAGGGCAGGAGTAGAAAATAAGATGGAGAAAAACCCCTGTGGGTCAAGATAAAGGCAATTTAATAAAGGCAATTTAACATCACACATGAAAGCAAAGGAAAACACAAGATTTATTCTCGATTTCCCACCAGCAGGCAATGTCCAGCCACTTCCTGGGAAGCAGGGCTTCAGTACGTGTAGTGGTTCCTCCAGAAAACAAACCTTGTAAATAATGAATGCCCCTCTTCCTCTTCCTTTTCCTAACTTTTATTGCTGAGCAGACATCATATGGTACAGAATATCCCTTTGGTCAGTTTGGGTCAGCTGTCCTGCCTATGTCCCCTCCTAAGATCTTGCCCACCCCCAGCCTGCTGGTGAAGCGGGGGGATGTTGGAGAGACAGCCTTGATGTTGTGCAGGCACTGCTCAACAGTAGGCAAACCACTGGTGTGTTATCAACACCTTTCTAGCTACCAATACAAAGCACAACACTATGAGGGCTGCTGTGGGGAAAATTAATTCCACCTCAACCAGATCCAATACAGATGTATTTGGAGGGTGTGCAGGGTTTGAAAGTGAGCCCTTTTTCAGGCTAAGAAGTAACTGGAAAGTTCATTTTAATAAAAAAAACAGTGTAAGTCACTGATCTAATACAAGTACTGACTAAGTGTAAGTGGATACATTGAGAATATTTGCCTCATTCAAAGGACAAATATGTGTCTACTTCACAAATTTATCAGTAAATTTGACACTAACAGGATGACTTCTCACTATTCAGAGAAAAGGCATGGGACTAGACGAACAAGACAACTGGTCTGTTTCCTGCAGATGGCCCTTCCCCCTCAAACTGTAACATATTTGTTAGGGAAGGAATTTCCTCTAGGAAATATAGGTGATTTTGGTCTCCAACAAAATCCTCAGTCTATCCTGAGCAGTAACTACAAACAAGAATCCAGTGTTAATGAGTTTAGAAGGTAGAGTGCATTGACAGGCTCATGCACTTTCTCAGTTTTGAATACAGTCACGACAGCCGTTGTTGCATTTCACCATTTACTTGCTGCCTTTCATAAAGGTGTTAGATTAACAGCCTTGAAGACTTACTCCTCCTATTTTCCTCAAGCACATTTATCTTACAGTTATTTATTATCCGTAAAGTTTACTTTAATATAGTGCTTGTTCATCATCACACACCATTCAACTCGAGGTCAGGTATTCCACCAGTGGAAAGGAAACAAGGGATCCCAAAAAAGTCAGTTTTGTGTGGCTTGTTATTGTCACTCCAATAGGAGTTTTTGCAGAAATGGGAAGATGAAGTGCAAGAGCAAGGGTGGCAGGAGGGAGGAAGGGGAAAGAATGAGGACAAAAGCAGAGACTTCTGGATAGAGACCTAGGGAAATACAGAAAGAGCATTAGACACTGCCCCCTGATTAAAACATAGGGAGCTTATTTGCGGCATGCTGATTTTTAACTGCCAGTTCAGAAAAACAGCTGTGATTTCAACAGTGCTTCCTCCAAACCAAGTGAGGTACCTGCATGCAGTACTAAAGGAAGAAAGAAAAGCCTAGAAGAATATGAGGGGGAGGTTAGTCTAGTCAGACCATTTAGGCTTTCTCTCCCCACTCGTGCCCCTTCATTTTTATGGACTCATAAACTCATGCAAATCCGGTTAATGGATCTTTATTATAACTGCTAGTGGAAAAAATATGAAGGGACTTGTGGCCTTTGAATGCCAAGACTTTTTCAGGTATACACAGGTGACATTGTTCCTTATTCAGTTCAAACTGTTGTGAGTGGTTGTGTGAGTAGAAATGAGCAAAAGATCTAATTTTTGGTGCTGGATACCTGTTCAGAGAACCAGTAAATGAACTTATAACCAAGCCAACTGAGCTCAGTGAGTGACAAAAAGATCATCTCATTTTCAATTCTTGCTTTTATTTGTTTAGCAGCAATAAAAAATTCAATCTATAATATGTCTTGTCATGCCAAGACATCTCTCATTCTGCATTAGCATCTTTAGCTCTGGGAATAGTGTTATTAGTTAACTGAGATAATAAAAGTGGCAGAAAGAGAAAGAACAAAATTATATGGTATGTCTTTGAACAACATTATTCATTTCTTTGTAAGGAGGAATAGTTATAAAAACAGATGATGCATATACTCAATGATAAAATTACTAACAAAAAATGTAATGCATAGGATAACAGAATGATAAGAATGCTATGCGGTGCATGGGGTATCAGGCACAGTAAATTGTTGATAAACTAGAAATCTCCAGGTATTTTTCTATATTGTAGTGGCATAGACTATGCACATCATCATACCACTTGAGGCCAGTACCCTCAGCACTGCTTAGCTGCACATTTTCTTTAAGAATATTCCATAGATTTAATCTGCCTCCTGAGACACCGTTAGAGAGTTTCTTGGAGAGAGGACTGAACACTGTCATATTTAAATACAGTACCACTGTGTATAGCCAAGCCAGCTACCTTAGTTATGGCTGAAAGAGAACTTTACACCTTTTCCCCACTTCATTCCTCTCCAGCCGTGACCTGTGCTCTGCTGCCCATATGACTTCACAGTAAAACACTATCTTAAACAGCAAGCAACTTCCTCCCTAACTCATGTTCCCTATTAGGTCACTTCAGCAATAATTTGGTGAGCATTTAGCTACTTAAATCTTTCAGTATGCAAGTTCACCATGTAAGCCCTACTGACTGCTCAGAATTCCCAGCAAGACTTACATTTCCACTGGTCTGTAAATATGAAGCCATACTCACATTTAGCATGCTAGAATTGTTGCATCTAATAAGCTGCCCAGGCAACATTTCTGGAGATCCTGTCAAGATTGGCTGGTTAGATATTTTTTTTCCTAAGATTAGACCTCTCCAGCTAGACCAAACATTCAAGCAGGATCACCTAAGAAAACCTACAGAAAAAACAGCTGTATACATATTAAAGGAACTCTGCTCTCAGATAAATGGTGTGAACAACAGGCTGGGTCTTTCTTAATCTCTCCTGTTGGACCATTTCCATTTTACACAAATATTTATTGGAGCAGGTAGTTAAACTGACAGCTCCCATCCGTCAGGTGAATCGCTAATAACAAGAGTATGGAATCAATCATTCTACCTTCCTCTGTCTCTCCTTAGCTTAATGGATATTTATTTGTGTGACCAGAAAGAAATATGATGGGATCAAGAAAATGGCGCTGCTGGCTCACGGTCAACTTGATGTCCACTAGCATGACTCCCAGGTCCTTTTCTGCCAAACTACTTTCCAGCTAGGTGGCCCCTAGCATGTACTAATGCATGGGGTTGTTCCTCCCCACATCCAGGACTTTCTACTTTCCTTTGTTGAACTGCATGAGGTTCTTGTCAGTCCATTTCTCCAGCCTGTTGGAGTCTCTCTGGATGGCAGTACAACTTTCTGGTGGATCAGCCACTCCTCTCAGTTTTCTGTCATCAGAAAACTTCATGAGAGTACATTTTGCTCCATCATCTGCCTCCCGTTTTGCAAATATACCAAAGGTAGTCAAGTCTTATGGTTTTGAATCAAGTGTCTGACTCCAGCAGAAGCGTCGGTATCCTCAGGCCCTTCCCTGGATAGAGATCTCACTTGCGAGATTCAGGGCTGCAACAATGCATCCCTGTCCCTCTCTCCTTTGCTTCCTAATGGCAAAATATGGCCTTTGAGAAGATTTCACTGAACTCTAGGAACTAATTTTTCATCCTGCAGCTGTACATGGTCCCTTATATATAACAGTGTCTCCATCGTCATCCAGGTAACCCAAAATATAACCAGATGGTTTGCTCCATTTCAAATGTCTCCTCCGTATTTCTACAATTTTGTTTCTCATTAACAATTCCCAATAGTTCTTTCAACTTAAACTCTGCATTGCTTGCCTGAACACAACACACTAGGGAAGCAACTTCTATAGGTGCTATGTAGGTCAAAAAAACTTTATAGATACCTGCGGAACACTAAGAGTTGGACATAATTGGAACAGTGTGAGTTCTGATTTTAGAACAGGCATTGGATGGACCTATACCTACAGTAACAGAGAGATTTTTAAAAAGCATCATTTTACCTCTGTGGTCAGTAGTATGAAGCAGAGTAGAGATGAGCCCAAAAATATGCTCACCTTTCCTCTAGTTTATGATCTTGAGAAAAAGCTTGAGTAGTCTATTACAGGTCTGAGATAGGACAAATGTATGATAGCACAAAACAGGATGATGTTAAGATGCCTAAATAAATCATGACATACCATGTTGGGTTTTAACTTTATCCCTTCAAACAAAAATCTAACCTGCCCAAAATAGTTGAAGATAAGTCCTGCGTTATAATATGGAAAAAAAAAAATGTTCATTTGGGGCATATGACTGCAGAACAGGAAAAGGGAACTCTTATTCTGCATTAAACATAGGTTTAGCTCATTGTTTCTTTTATAAAAATAGCCTGTTTCACATTTCATGCTCCCAAATTATACAGCTCATGCCTTACGGTAAAAATGGTACCAATGGGAAGTAGTTTATGTTCCGTGTTTATATGAAAATAACAAATCAAAACCAGGCTAGTGTTTAAATTTCAAAAGCCTGGTTTTGTTGTTATATATCTGCTCAACTTTTGAAATACTGAAGCATCATAAGCCTGGGGTTTGCACTTCTATTCAGAAAAGTTATCAGGTTGAGATCCTCAGCCAAAGTGCTGATCTACATTCCAGTGACACAATTGCTTTTTCTACCCTTTTACATTTCTTTTTCTTCCTTCCATTTTCTCCTTAACCCTCTAATGAAAAACACAGTACACGAACACTATAAACACATGCTGAGAAAGACTATAACTGAAAAAAAATTAATAAAATTAAAACTGGACATGTCTGAGTAATAGTAATGCATTAAAAGGAGTTATTAGGATTTTCTTGTCCTTTTTTATTCTATTAAAATTTGCATGTATTCATTTTTTATGTTTCTCTTTAACAGACCTAGTGAAAGCTGTGTGGAAAATGCAGATCCAAAGAACTGACAAGCTTTACATAGAATTTTAAAGTGAAATTCAGAGCTTTTGTTAAAAGAACTTTTAAGATTCCATATGTGCAATACTTTAAAATTGCAACTACATTTACATTTTAAAACAAAATATTTGAAAAGAATTTGCTCCTTCATTGCTTGCCAAGTGTAGGACTCAGTTTTCTTTGCCAAGCTGAAGTTTCCGTAGTGTCTGAAACGGAACCTGAATGTTCTGACTCCCAAAATTGGACCTCTGTCAGCAAATACAAAAAGTGCAAAAGCATGATGTGGAAATGGATATAGGGATGGGGCAAAGAGAAATTAGTCAGAATGCCAAGGACAGAAGGCTCTAGAAAGCAATGCCCCTCCTAGAAGTTAAAATGAAACCAAGAATGATGAACATCCCATATTTTACTCCTGTCACAAGTGTCCGTGAAACTTACTGAGGACATTTTTTGTCATTCTACTGTAATATCTAATTCGTATAGAAAGCATTGATGGGATCAACACAGTATACAAACTAGAATTTCTGACTTCTCCAATTTATGGAAAACTACACCCAGAAACAACATTAGTGTTGGCAAATTAATTCCCGAAACTCAGGAAATGTCTGTATTAATGATACCAAGCAACCCTCAGTCTTTCCTCACCTCACCTTTCTTCAGCTACAGTAGGACAAATTCTTTGTTTTCTAGACTGTGTCTTTTTTTTCAACAGCAGACTCTTCTATTTTTGCTCTCCTTTCACTTATCACACATTTCCTATTTTCTGGCAATATTGCTTAGCATTGTTCCAGTAAGGACTACCAACGTTTTATATTTCACACTTACAGACTGATACAAGAGGCCAAACCACTGGGGAGAGCAGCTTCCTGGTAAGGATAGAGAAAGTTTTGTTTCCAGACACAGAATGGTACCTGCATTTTAGGGGACCGGCCATACAGCCCGAGTGTCAGTAGTAGGACTCTTTAACATGGGTAGAGCAGAGAGCCGATGTGGCTGTACACATTTTTGTATATGAAGGAAGTGGCGGTTAATATTCATAGGCTTTTAAACTAATTTTCCAAACAAAATGAATCCAGTCAATGTTAACAGAGACTTCAGTAGACCTTAAATTAATAGTAACAAACCTAACACAGGGCCTTAAATTAGTAGTAACAAACCTAACATAGGCATCTCTACTACAGAAAGCACTTCATACTCATTTAAACACAAGGTAAGAAATTATAGAGCTACTTACGTTGATAGGCCCAGTGAATGGGCCTCTCAGTTATTATCTGTGGTAAATGCTATACCCTCCTGCTATAATAACATATTCAGTTGGCAAGGAAGAATGGAATTACTATGTTTTCATTCATATTACTTCAGCCTGTCTACAGTTCCATCTCTTCATACTGTTTCACTGTTTAATACCACACTAATAAAACATGTTCTCTCACTCGGTTTGAGCAGGAAAGCATCTCTAGTTTTGTTTAAGTATGAATGCACTTATTGCATTAAGTCAAGCCTGTTTCATATAACAAGCCTGAACACTGGTCCCCTCTGGAGAGGCAGTTACTTTTACAATGCTTCAGCCATGAGGCTTTGGTCATGGAAACAAAGGTGAAAGATGGGGAGTGAAATGCATGTGATAATTTAATACAGGGGAGAAATGTCATTACAACTTTTTTTTCTTTTCTTTTTTTTATTTTTCCTAATGTGGACCATTTCCTGATGTGGTGCCAGCTACAAAGCTCGCTCTCATATGGTTGAATTTATAAATCTAATTTATAAATGGACCCTGTTGGTTTCCCATTTGCTGTGTTTTCTTAATGCTGTCATCCATCTGACTCTTGATGGCATTTATATTGCTATAAAGTAGGGATCAGCAAAGTCCATTCTTTAAATTAGTTTTGTCATCTAAACTTGTAATTCTGATGTGAGCAACTCAGCCAAAGATGTCTAATTTTATCAATTTCATTCAGTGCTCTCATCAAAGGTTTACACAGACCAGTAAATTTGGCAGCGAGATTAACCCAACTGTAATTGAAATATATTACGTTTCCTTCATTCAATGGGATTCAAAATGAGAAACATTTGGCTGTATCAAAGAAGTCAATAAGAAAGCAAAAACTTGAAAGGCTCTTTTTTATTTTTACACAGGAGACCTAAAGAAGAGAACAACAAATGAAAAGTTTGGGAATAATTAGGTCTAATCCTGCATACGCCAAGTTCATTTGCTTTACTTTTTCCACAGAAGAATTAGTGGTGTTAAATCATCTGACTATTTCACAAAAAAAGAGCATCTGTTAATATTACTTCTCTAAATGTAGGATAAGGGTGTAATATTTTTAGCAAGGCTTCACAGCAAAAAATGTTTGTCAATATATCTTCAAATTTTTCTATTCTTTGTCTTTTCTGTTTCTGAAGTCAAGTCATATGATTATGGGTATGTTGTTTAATTCGCAGATTGGTTGTCTACCACAACATTTGGAGACTGAGGTGTTTTATTTAGCTGATTATAGGTATTTTATTTGGATGTTTAGTTTGGCTTGCTGCGATTGGATGTTGTAAGACTATCTTTATCATCACAGTTGTGTTTTGTTTTACATAGCCACCTACAACTCCTATCTAGAAGATCCATATTTGGTGAGGTCAGACCTTAAGGGATATTTTACTAATATCCTTCATCATAAACTTTTTCATAATTGATGTAAGCTATGCTAGCTTGTGCTGGTAAAAAGGAATTACCTGAGGCTGGATATAAAAAAAAATAATAATAATTTAATAAGAATTTTGTAGATGCCCAGAGTACAACAGGTGGCTTTATAGTTAATATCTTGTGTGGCTATGCAAGCATAGTTGAGCTGCTTAATTTTAGAAGTAACTTGGTTTCAGCCTTCCTTAAAATGTTTTTAGAAGATGTTTTGCTTTACAAGGTCTTAATTTTTTTAAATCAATAATCAATGTTAATAAATAAATAAATAAATAAATAAATAAATAAAAGCTTCTTTAAAGATGCCTGAGACTGAGATTGTTAAACAGCAGGTGTTCCACACAGCATTTTGCTTAGAATCTCCTCGGATGTAGACAAATGCTTGTTTTCAGGAACACGCATATTCTCTGGGGAAACTCCATGTTAACATCACTACATCTTGTAATCACATGCACTTTCCCACAAAATGAGAATCTGAAAATAGTACAGGAATCTAGTTTTGTATTGAGTCTAGCTGGAATGGAGTTATGTCATGATAAGTATCACGGTTAACACACCAGTTTCATACTAATACTCAATATCCACTTAACTAATAAAGTTACTCATTGCTTCAGCTTTCTCTTTTTGTATTTACTGAAAGACAGATGTGTAAAAAAAGTTATATATGTGACTGTGAAGATAGTGATGGATTATGTATCCATGTGCAGAACTGGAGTGCAAGGGAAGAGACATACATGATGTCCACAGGCACGTCATTCTTACTTGTAAATCCTATGTTTGGAATATCTCCAGTATCTTCTAAACCCTGACTACGTCCATGCACTCAACATATATCCCTACTTATACTTATCTAAGAAAGATGGCTGCACTTTTCATGTGATTTGCAATTCAAATGCTAAAGAGGAATTAATAGGAGAGTTCAAAATGAGAGATAATGGGACAATTTTGCATGTAGGTGTGTGGTTAACTTTAGGCATATCCAGTATAGAAAATTATATCCCATGTAATGAATCACACACTATCTTCTCAACAAAGCAAGGTTTCTCAAGAGGAAAATTGACTGCAATATAAGCAAAAATAAAGATAAAATATGGAAGACAGAGCCTTTCAGAATAATGATCTGTTAATTTTTTTTTTAATATGGTTTAAAGAAAAGCCAGAAGCTCAGGTGAATGGGAAATTAACAATAATGGGAGATGTCCACTCAGCTATAACCCAAATTTTAATTAATCCAAGATTTATACCAGGCTCCTAGCTTGTGATATGACCCCTGGAAATATCTACAGCTGTTGCTGCAATCAAGAACATGTTCACTATTTGCTAAGTCTCCACAGGTAAAATATAAAGGAGATAAATCATAGTTATGACTACAATAAAGGTGTCTTGGAACTATGACCTGGGAAACTGATAACCACATGCACACACACACACACACACGTTTCCATTGAACTGCAATAAATACTAAGACTGGTGTTAGCTCTAGTGTTTTATTTGGGTAGCCATAATTTCCAGATTATTAACCTAATCATTTAAAAAGAACTCTTCACAGCATTAATCCCATTTTAATTTAAGATGGAAACACTCAGAAGAGGAGAAGCTCTATTAGCTGCACAATGTGAAGCAAATGGAAACACAGAATGCAGCTGATTTAAAATCAGAAAGAAAATAGAACTTTCTATAAGCATTAGTTAGCCACTAAGTATGAAGCAAAGCAGCAGTTTACTTTGTGGTCTTCCTTGACAACATGCCCAGCATGATCTGAGGTAGAAGTCAATGTCTATGTTTAATAAAGTGCCATAGAAATCACCTGAAGATGCACAATATGAAAATCATTCTGAGACAGGAAGTATGATAAGATGTGTCATCACGCAAAAATAGAGCCCGATCGTCATATCCAACCAATCTTAAAGACCTAATTGCACTGAAGCAGCAGAACTCCTATGGAATAAAACAGTACACGACTGCCTCTATATTATCCATACATATAGTAATAAATGCAATAGTTGATATATATCATATATTAGCAGTATAAATGTAAAGGAAGCATTAAAGCTATGTAATAACCTTGAGTTTGATGTTTACTAGTCTTTGAATAACTGATTTTGAATTTTAATATTTTATATGATTGTACTTGGTCTTGCTGGGATGGAGTTAATTTTCTTCATAGCAGCCCATATAATACTGTGTTTTACACTGGTGACCACAGCAGTGTTGGTACAAACCAATGTTCTAGCTGTCACTGAACGTTGCTTGCACAGCATCAAGGCCTTCTCTGCTTCTCAGGCTGCCCCTCCAGTGAGTAGGCTAGGAGGGGACACAGCTGGGACAGCTGACCTGAACAGACCAAAGGGCTATTCCATACCATATGACATCTTACTCAGTAATAAAAGCTCAGGGAAAGGAGAAGGAAGGGAGGACATTCGTGGTTATGGCATTCGTCTTCCCAAGCAATCAATACCCATGCTGAGGTCCTGCTTTCCTGGAAATGACTGAACACCTGCCTGCTGATGGAAGTAGGGATAAATTCCTTATTTGCTTTTGCTTGCACGAACAGTTTTGTTTTACTTTTTGTTTATCTCAATCCATGGGTTTCTCTCACTTTTGTCCTTCTGATTCTCTCTCTCATCCCAGTGTGGGGGAGTAGGGGAGTGACTCGATGGGAGGCTTAGCTGCTGGCCAGGGTCAACCCACTGCAATGATTTTGCCTGTCGTGTAAACATGAAACGTGAATGTAAACATGAAATGTGAACGTAAGGACTCCCAAAAATAAATCGCGTTGTCCTAACTCCGCTATTCTGAGCTGAACAGGAAAAGCCGTAACATGCTACATCACCATAAATTAGTCCAGACATGCACACACATGAGGAGGTAGGGCAGCTCCATCTAAGGTCTTAATGTCTCTGAAAACGGAATTCATTCAGTTTCCTTGTATGCACGTAAGGATGCATGCATATGAAATAACTAAAACTGTGTCATGGGAACATGTTTCTGAATGACACTGAAAACGTAATGAACTTCTTTCAAACTCGTATTTTGTGCTTTGCCAATGGTTTCTTATTTTTTAACTTAGTGAAATAAAGTTTAACAGGACATTATAAATTCATCTCACTTCTGATCTATTGAGCTGATTTACTCAGGTTGAGCTCTGTTGAGTACATGTCCATCTCTCCATGCACAGGACAACTGGAAGTATGTGTAAAATAATTCTTTCTTTGAATACGGAGAAAGACGCCATATGTAGTTTTCTGTTCTAAAAGTTTCAGCAACAGTCCGAGATATGGACTGCAAAACTTAGGATCTATAAAGCCATGAGTTAGCTAATCATTAAAAACAAGGGATCACAGAATCACAGAGAATCACAGGGGCTGGAAGGGACCTCTGGATATCATCTGGTCCAACCCCTCTGCCAGAGCAGGGTCACCTAGAGCACGTTGCACAGGACGGCGTCCAGGCGGGTTTGGAATGTCTCCAGAGTCAGAGACTCCACCACGTCTCTGGGCAGCCTGTCCCAGTGCTCTGCCACCCTCAAAGGAAAGAAGTTCCTCCTAATGTTTAAATGGAACTTCCTATGGTCAAGTTTGTGCCCATTACCTCTTGTCCTATCACTGGGCACCACTGAAAAAAGACTGGTCCCGTCCTCCCGGCACAGTCCCTTTAAGTATTTATAAGCGTTGATGAGGTCCCCCCTCAGCCTTCTCTTCTCCAGACTAAAAAGACCCAAGTCCCTCAGCCTTTCCTCATAATAAAGATGTTCCAGTCCCCTAATCATCTTTGTAGCCCTCTACCATACCCTCTCCAGCAGTTCCCTGTTCTTCTTGAACTGGGGAGCCCAGAAATGGACACAGTACTCCAGATGTGGCCTCACCAGGGCAGAGTAGAGGGGGAGGATAACCTCCCGCAGCCCGCTTGCCACACACCTCTTGATGCATCCCGGGATGCCACAAGGGCACATTGCTGGGTTGTGGTCATCCCGTTGTCCACGAGGACTCCCAGGTCCCTTTCCACAGAGCTGCTTTCCAGCAGGTCAGCCCCTAACCTGTACTAGTGCACATGTACATTCGCTTAAGTTTCTTGATTCAGATTTCAGATTTGTCTATCCTAGAAAGGAATAGAAAAACTTGGTTCAGAAATTCAAGCAGTTTTGAATTATATAAAAGAACATATTAATAATTGTGATAGGAATATCACAATATATTTCAATCACTCTAATGAATATTTAAAAGTTACTAATAACTTGAAAAGAAGGAAACAAAACATGAGAAAAATGTGAAATGCAATGTTAATTGTATAAAACAGGCCAAAAATATTTTGAAGAACCGGGAATAATGAGTGTTGATGCTTGCCATTTTAGAAGACTAAAGAGTGTATATAAATAGAAAGCTGTTCTTTAATATCTTTTCTAATGACCTGAGAGAGTAAGAAGGCATCCTAGTGAAATCTGTGTGATGAGCCTAACTAGCAAGTGTTATAAATGTTTCTGTGGAGACCAATGAGATGTACAAATCTGACAAGAATAGAAGTATGGATAGAAAATAATAAAATAAGATTCAATTTGAAAAGATGCTAGATAGTATGTCTAGGGAAAAAAGTAATCTTGAAAAAGTGATAAAAACAAGCAGACAGGAACAGAAAAACCCAGAGAGCAATAGACCCAGTAAAGATCTGAGGGTGATAGCAGACAGAAATTTAGACATGATTTCACATATTATTTCACTAAGAAGGAATTCTGCGATGCTCTGTAGAGGCAATGTGATAACACGTCTTGTCCATACCAGTCCAGTATGACCACATTTAGGATATTGAATTCAGCTCTGGACAACTTCACTACTAGGAGGATATTGACAGGAGCTTAGAGGACAGAGACAAAAAGGAATAGAAAGCTAAATGGCTGGTTTATGAGAAAACTGAAGGAATTAAACAAACATAAATAACAAGACTAAGTCATACGCAGAACATTAGCATCATAGGAGTACGCACATATTGAAGGAGTATGAAAATCTTAAGGAGAAGAGACCTACCTAGAGGAAGGTTAAAGGTATAGATAGAATTAAATACATGAAATGTTGAACCAGAGTATTTCTTTCAGCTAAAACACTTTATGCAGTGCTCTGTGGAAGAGTATCTGAGGTGCAGAAGGGAAAAGACATCACTTTAAATACCCAAAACTAGATTAGAGAAGAAGTAAAGCCACCAGATTATCGGATGTCTTTTTCTTCAAAGGTTCTCCCATCTTTTTTAATCTTTCTAAGGTTGAAATGCCATCGGCCAGCTTCTGCATTTCTGTCATATGATACATGGAGCATTTTATTTGATTCCTCATATAATCACAATCTTGAAAAGCTTCATGGTTTTCACTGTTATTTTCCCTGCACCCTTGAATTTGCAACTACTGCCACTAAAAACCCTGCAAAATAGGAGAAGGAATTCACATGGCTTAAACAACTTAATGGAATTTAGGGATTAGAAATGAAAAGGATATGAATGACAGAACAGTGAAGTGACTTTACAGAAGGAGTGTTTTTTAAACTTTCACATTGTTTTCAAAAAAATTTCACGTAACTGTGTCTTTCTTCATTGTATCATCACTCTCTAGATAAATAAAATGTATCATTAACATAAAATATTTTGCTTCCTTTATACAAATGTCAGCTCGCTCTCTATGACCTTCAGAACTGGCCTTAAGGTAGATGTAAAATATCCTTAATATGACAGAGAACCAGACCCACAAAGATAGCAAGCAACAAGAAAAAATTATTTTCAAATGAGTAAAATATTGCAATGGTCATTCAGTTACCTTTCAAGGATAAGCAGAAAGAAACAAAGAGGTCAAAAGGGCGATCCATCCCTTCAAGGTTATGGTGTGAGAATCCCTGTCACCAAACTTGGAAACATTATTGCTGTATTTCTTAGCAATGAGAATAGACTCTATGTCTAGCAAAAGTACATGAAGATGGTACTGGAATTAATACAGCCTATTAACTCCAGGAAAACAATACTGCTGCTTTGTCATAACCTTCATCGAATTTCTTTGTTTAATGGTCATGGATGGAGGCATTGGTAAAGCATCTCTCTACCATGTACTGTTAGCACAAGTGTCAAAATAGATTACACATTTTGCTTTCAAAATACAAATTTACTCAGCTTCAGTTATTCTGCTTTCATGCGCCTAGCTTCCAAGCTGAAGAATGCAAGATGCTTCCACTCCAGGCCAAAGGATCTTTGTTGCCCACATTCACCATCAATTTGTAACCCTCTCTTCCTAGGCCCTTTTGATATGTACAGGAAGCTTTTACCATGTGAGAAGGGACACTGGAAGCAGTTTGAAAACAACTTAGCAGTATAAAGCTATTCCCTGTTGGCTAAAGCACACAACAGACAGCTAGAACTAGACAAAAACAACACTAAGCACTAGTATGCCTGCTAAGAAATCCCCTGATGAGTATTTCCTGGCCAGGCAGCCATCAGTCATGTTCGGGAAGGATAGCAACATCTTTGCTCCTTGTGACAGTGCTGCTGAGTTGCCATCTTCCAATTCCCTGTCTCCTTTTCTATATCATCTGATAGGAGTGTGTTTCCTCTTGAATCCTTGGGCTGCTACCTGGCCCTGTCTGAACAATCTTAGTTCTGCCTGAGGTGTTATCCATCTTATTGCACGTGGCTCTGCTCTACGAACTTCCTCAAAGCTTGGCAATTTCCTCAGCAGCCTGAGCCAAGGTTACACAGCTGACCCATGTCAAAACTCACCTTCGATGACAGACAGCTGAAGCTCTAGCAGAAGGTTAATGTACCCCGTTGATTCTACAAAATGGCCTTGCCCTCCAACACGAACAACTTGGAGGACTCTAACCTCATAATTCCTTCCACAGCTTGCTTTTGGACTGGTCTTAAACGGTGTTACTAAAGATTGCTGCTATTTTCTGAAGTCCCCTCAATTGTCTATATATGGCGTTTTTAATACAATCAGTGATAATATTTTGGGGTTTTGTAACAGAGTAACGGATTTGCTTCAATCTGATTGTCTCCTTTCTGTTCCTGTTCACCAGATTGCTTGGATGTGAAACTGTGTGTTTGACTGAGACTTCCTAATTGTTTGTCATCAACTCATTTGAATTCTCTAATTGTTTCTGTCTTACAAGACCAAAAATATACATGCAGAAAATACACAACAAACTGGAACAGATACATAACTAACAATTTTAAAAATGTGCTGGCAAAAAATGACTGATTGCTTTCCCCATCCTTTCCCATCACAATATGCTCATGATCTCCCCAAACAGACATATGTGCAATATGACCCCTTACACAATGCAACTCGTTAGAAACAGCAATTTCTGAGTATTTAAAAGATCTGAGTAAGAAGAAAACATCTGCCAGTGTCCTATAGGGAATGTCAACCCCAGGAAACTGAGAAACCCTGAGGTCACATGGCATATGCCTCCTATAGCCCTGGGGTATAAAAGTGGCTCATTTATGTTGTGTGTACCACAGTGATTGTTGATCATCAGTAAAACTCTTCATTGCCATCCCATCTGCCAACATTTTGTGCTGAAGAAAATGTTCTTTTCTAGCTGTATGATCTAAAAGCATAAGAAGAAAAATCCAAGTTTAGCATCTTGTATTCAAAACAATACAGCAGTGAAACAAAGGGACATTATGAGCAGAATAGAGGTAGTATTCACAAATTGATGAACTTTCCTTCTGGTTCCAAACTTTATGCTTTTTTTTTCCCTGCTCCAACATTCTTGCCTGAATTTCTTCAGTTTCATTTGTGTCTAGGCCTAGAGTTCCTACTGGTCTACATTCAGTAACAAGAAGAGGCATAAAATGCAACAGATTGAATCTGAATAGGTCAGTCATATCTGATACAGAAAAAGTTCGGTAAGTGAGGCTTTGAATGTCTGAACTCATTGTACTGAAGCAAGTACTTATTGCTTCCAAAAGGTATCACAGTGTATTTCTACCTACTATTGTTTTTTATGAATACATTTCAGTGTTAAGGGTTTTAAATTTGAGAAATTCTATTTGTGATTTTGAACTCATTTTATTTGCTATCTGGTTTTCACAGTGAAAGCAGCTGAAAAAAACCCCAAACCCCCTACATAAGAAATTTATTTGTGCACTTGAGTTGTGTTGGTATTTTGATTGTAAGACATAGCTTCTCATATTTCTGCTGGCAACACCAAATTATAGTAATGCTTAGAAAAATGAGAGTGACAAATAGTGAATGCAACAGGATAATTTTTTTACCTTAAAACATGTTTACAAAAATAGTTAAGGAAGTCATTCAGCTGCTATAATGATAAAAAGAAAAATCCTAACACTACAATGTCGATCTCAGTCCTATCTTTCTGTCATTCAATTCCACCATGCTCATCTCATGGTAATTTATCCATGATATAGTTTATTCTGCTTTTTTTTAACAAATAGAAAAAGGAAGCATTCAAGCAGTTTTACTTCCTATGCCAATATTTTTCCTTAATTGTAAATGAACTCGGTATAAACATTGAACATGTTTTTTTGAGAGGGAAATATTGTTATAGTTCTTTTTTATTTTTTTTGTGATTTGTCAGATTTCTTTATTGATTGAATTTCAGAATATCATGTCTGATCATGTATAGCTTACAGGGCTGACTATTAATCTTAGAAGTTTTATAAGCAAGCAATCTACATATCTGTCAAGAAGATACATCATTTGTCTGCATGACCGTACTGCATTTTCTAGACCTTGCAGATTACAAATGCGATGACTATTCAGAAATTTTATATGGAATTTAAGTATAAACCACTAGTTTATTGTAAGAGACATAAAGAAAACATACCCTGGAAATTCTTCTGCCCCCTGTGAAAAAAAATAAAAAATAAACAAGCTTATTCAGACTCTTGGATTGAACAGAGAACTTTACTGGTATTAGGTTCATCTTATTTGCTTCTTTGTAGGACCAGGGTCATAGCAATTATGTACTAAGTCTAGACATAAAACTGCAATACACAAAAAACTGGAGCTGTGTTATCACTAGGTATTTCAGTATTCTCACTAATAATGCATTTCTATTTATTTAGAAATGGAAATAATTCCAGAACTTCATAAAGCTTTGTCCAAACTTTCTGCATGGGAATTAGTGCATTAACACATATTTTCTGACAACTCAGAATCATACAGAACAGCTTACATCTTCCTTTTATTCATAGTTCCAACTAATGATATTCTCCAACGTTTTCTTATTCTAATTATAAAAATAAATTCAAGCACTCAAACAGTATGGTATGGGTCATTTTTGCTTGACGAGCTTTGCAATAACTTTTAGTGTAAACACCTCTACTACAGAAGAAATGTTATGATTTATGGTAGATGTTCTGAGTGTAGAAGTTATGAACTTGATTTAGTACAGTTTTTCCTTCAGTATTTTTGAATATACGAAAGTTGATCATTCCATAATATTTCTTCTTTTTTTATTACTTCTTTTTTTTTTTTTCTAATTTTTTGGTGTTTCCCCTCATTTTAGAATGCAACACAAATATGTATAATGTAGATTTATTTTAATTATCATTACAATTATTCCCTATACACACAAAAATATCTCTCTGTTTTTCTTGGGAACTACCCAGAGACAATACTCCTAAACATTTCAGTGCTTATGAAACTCACATTAATCTCATGTTTGCATTTTAATGGCTTAAATAGCTTTGAAATATGTCCTAAGGGCACTTTTGAAAAAAATTCATCTTGTCACTCTGAGATAACATGGTCAGGTTTTCTAAAGTGTATTCTTTATAGCTTTACCATCATAACAATGATCCGTTTTTTCTTAAGATGGCAGTATAAAATGCCTATAAAGTAAATAAGATATTCTGTATTGAATGAATAATATCCATTTTCATAAGACTGGTCTCTCTTTTGCAGATGCACACAAATTTTGCAACTCAGTTATTATGCCCTTGGTTAAATTAGTCTCCCTGCTGGTATTTGCAAACATAGTAAAAAATTTTGAGTATTTAAAGTCAAAATTAGTTTCATAGATACAAAAAATGAATATCAGTCTTACAGTCAAATCTTTTCTCATGGCTTTTGACCACAGTACAGAACATTAGGTCTTAGTCTTAGTTCCTTCACATATACACTCTCAAAATTTTACCCCAATTTCTAAAATCATACTTTGATTAATAAAGTACCTACCCATCTACCTGCTCACTTCTCTTTACTAGCCAATAATGATATGCCATCACACACTATGTACAGCTATGCTATGCATATATTCATATAGCTTGCTTAGTTCCTTTCCTAATATTATTTTCAGACTTAGTATAAAGTTTTCATGTCAGCCAAAAAGAAGTGATTATCAGAAGCCCAGAAGAAACCCTGCTTGTGAATCTTAGCTGCATGTTAGCTGAGGTGTTTCTAGTCTTCTACTTCCAAAAGAAAAAAAGGCATTTGAGTTTCCATCTCCAGCCCATTGTTTACGTGGCAACTGCAGGAGCAAAGATCAGCCCACAGTGGAGCAAGTCAAACTGTATTTATTGTTAGGGCCCTATAAAATGAGTCATAATTGGAACTATGAACCTGCAGAGACCCTTGTTAGAGTTTAATGGACTGGCAAGGTCAGCACAGCTTTCATAGTGAAAATGAAAGTGCTGTCTCAGAGTTTAATGAGCACAATGACATTTCTGCATGCCCCCAAAAATTCCTGAGAGCATCGGGAGCTGGCTTGATTTGTTGCAGCACTGATTTTTCTTTTTCTTTCTCTCTCATGTTTTTTTTATTTCTGAGGGCAAACTTGTTTGTATATGTCTTAAGAGAAGGGGCACTTATTTAGGGGGAAAAGTGGGAGGCTTTTTCTTGAGAATTGGTTTCAAAACTAGCCTTGGTATCTTCCTCTGGAGAAAACTTTAATCTCATTCCACCTTTCAGCTCTCTGTACTCCTTATGGGGAAGAGAAAGGCAATAACCAGCATAATTGTGCAAGGTTTAGGGTGAGTATTGTCAGCATGATCTTACAAAGAGAGTTAGACTATTGCTAGGAATTTGGTTCAAACTAAAGTACATTCCTTAATCAAGCGTCTGGAAATAATATCCAACTTTTTCTTATCCATTAACAAAGGCTTAGCTCACCAGCCATGCTATAAATCTAGGCAAAGCTACAAACAGGCACATTTATTTATAAAATATTAAAAAAAAAATTAGGAAGAAGTGGAAAAAATGGATCTTCTTGCCATCTGTAGTAACTTTGATTCCTTGGAATGGCTTCTATCTTTATATCTCATTAACCAATCTATTCAGAATCATTAAGGCTGGAGGGCTAATGAAGGCTTCTCTGAGTCTCACAATACCTATTAAAGCAGTCGGCAAATCCTTACTGTTGTGAAACTTCCAATTAATTTTTTAAGGTCAGCCTGTCACAGTGCAATCAGGAGTACAACTGTTAGATACAATTCCATGGAGAACAGGGTTTTAAGGTATTGAGTCTCCCAATGTTACTCCTTTTAGATTAAAAAAAAAAAAAAAAAAGTCTGTTCCTTGGTGCCACTTTACTAGAATCATAGAATACCAGGTTGGAAGGAACCTCAAGGATCACCTGGTCCAACCTTCCTTGGCAAAAGCACAGTCTATACAAGATGGCCCAGCACCCTGTCCAGCTGAATCTTAAAAGTGTCTAGCGATGGAGATTATTCCAATGGCTGATTGTTCTCATTGTGAAAAATTTTCCTCTTGTGTCTAATCAGAATCTCCCCATAAGTAACTTGTAGCCATTACGCCTCATCTTTTCATTGTGACTCCGTGTGAAAAGGGAGTCTCCATGTTCTTTGTAACCACCCTTTAAATACTGGAACATGGTGATAAGGTGTCCCCTAAGCGTTCTTTTCTCAAGGCTGAACAAACCCAATTCTCTCAGCCTTTCCTTATGTGGCAGCCTACCCAGTCCTTTGATCATCTTTGTGGCCCTTCTTTGGACCCTCTCCAGCCTTTCCACATTTTTTTGTATAGCTGGAACCAAAATTGAACACAATATTCCAGGTGTGGCCTGACAAGTGCTGAGTAGAGTAGGATAATGACTTCTTTATCTCTGCTGGTGATGCACTCGTTGATGCAACCACCATCCTGTTGGCAGCATGCTGTTGACTCATATTGAGCCTGTTGTCCTCCAGGACCACCAGGTCCATTTCCACAGAGCTGCTCCCCAGCTGGGTAGATCCCAGCCTGTGCTGCACTCCTGGGTTATGTTTTCCCAGGTGCAAGACCTTACATCTGTCCTGTTGAACTTCATAAGGTTCTTGTTAGCCCACTCTTCCAGTCTATCCAGGTCTTCCTGCAGGGTGGCTCTCCCTTCCAAAGTGTCCATTACCCCACTCAGTTTCATATCATTAACAAACTTCATCAGGGTACATTGATCCCATTACCCAGATCTCTTATGGCTGTATTAAACAGTGTTGGGCCCAATATTGATCCATCGGGGACCTCACTTGTGACAGGGTGCCAGTTTGAAAAAGAGTTATTTACCACCACCCTCTGGGTGCGGCCTGTCAGCCAGTTCCCCATGCACTGCACAGACCACTTGTCTAGACCATAACGCATAGCTTCTCTAGCAGGAGGCTGTGGGAAACCGTAGCAAAAGCCTTGGAGAAATCCAGGTAGACAATGTCCACCAGTTGTCCCACATCAACCGAGCAGATTACTTTGTTGTAGAAGGTGATCAGGTTTGTCAAGCACAATTTGCCCTTGGTGAATCTGTGCTGGCTTTTCCCAATCACATGCTTCATTTGACTTGTGATAGCCCGCAGGAGGATTTGTTCCATAACTTTCCCAGAGACTAAAGTAAGACTGATGGGCCTATAATTTCCTGGATCCTTCTTTAAACCCTCCTTTTAGATGGGGGTGAAATTAGTCTTCTTCCAGTCTTCTTGAAATCCCTTGATCTCCATGACTTCTCAAAGATTATGGAGAGTGGTCTTAACAATGACGTCAGCCAGCTCTCTTAGCACCCTTGAGTGGATAACATCAGGGCCCATCAATTTATAGGGGTCGAGCTCCTGTAATAGTTTACATGCCAACTCTTTCTTCACTGACCGTGGGTTTGTGTTTGCATCAGCCTGGGGTTTTGCTCCCAAGACCTGTGGCCAACATTGCTGGTAAAGGAGGAGGTGAAGAAAGTGTTGAGAACCTCTGCCTTTTCAGCATTGTTGGTGACTAATTCACCTCTCCTGTTTAACAGTGGGCCAATATTTTCCTTCTGTTTCTGCTTGATGTCCATGTACCTGAAGAACCCTTTCTTGTAGTTTTTGACATCTCTGGCCAATTCCAATTTGAGCTGAGCTTTTGCTTTTCCAACTGCATCTCTGCACGCCCTGGCAATGCCCTTGTAGTTCTCAATGGGTATTTGTCTGCTTTTCCATCTCTGGTACGCTTCTCTTTTGATTTTAGGCTGAGTCAGAAATTCTCAATTAAGCCAAGGAGGTCTCTTGCTCCACCTTCTTCCCTTACCTTTAAAGGGTATGAACTTTTTTTGTGTTTCCAAGAGAGCGTTCCTGAAAAATTGCCAGCACTCGCTAGGTCCTTTATTCTCCATGGAAGCTTCCCATGGAATCCCTCCCAGTCGAGCTCTGAGTGACCTGAAGTTTGTTCTTCGAAAATCTAAAACCTTTGTCTCTGTACTAACCTTCAGCACACTCAGCAGGATTCCAAACTCCACAATATTGTGATCACTGCAGCCAAGACTATCACTAACTGAGATATTACAAAGCAGGTTTTCCCGCTTTGTGATTATCATCTTGGTTTGGAGGTTGGTAGCAGATGCATACTGTAAGATCGCCCTTGGAGACAACCCCTCTGGCCTTGACCCAGAGGAATTCAATAGAGCTACCACAATCACTGCAGTTAAATTCTATGCATTTAAACTTCTCTTTAACATAAGAGTGTGACAACTCCTCCTCTTCTTCCCTGCCTGTCTTTACAAAATAGCCTATAGCCATCCATTGTGATCTTCCAGTTATGTAATTTGTCCCACCAAGTTTCAGTTATTCCTTTGATGCTGTAATGTTCTGACTGGGCACAGAGCTCCAGTTCCTCCCGTTTTTTCCCCAGGCTGCATGCATTAGTATACATACATTTGAACTAGTTGGTCTAGTAATACATAATAGAGTAGGAGCAAGGATATGTCAAGAATAATCAAACATATGAAGAGTTTCTCTTGACTAGATAGGTGTATGTGGCAGCTCACAAGGCATGGCAGAACAGAAATGTCAGCTTAAGAGCCAGAGAGAAATGCTTTTTATTACATCTTTTCCTCATTACTTAATCTACCATTATTCTACACATTGAGCCACAAGGGGGCTTTTCTTTTCTGCTACGCTGACTTGACTGGGCAAAGCTCCACTGCACAGTGGGTGAACATGCTGTTATTACCATGCTAGTTCAGTACTTTCCATTCAGGATAAGGTACCTTACTGGACAACTACAACTATTAAAATACTTTACTTCATAGGTAAGGGATTTTCCTACAAAGGAAATAAACTTTGGGGAAACCTGAACTAAGGCAACAATACTTATTATAGTATACTTATATAGTATACTTATATTAATAGCTTATTGCTATTATTAAAAAGCTTATTGCTTATTGCTTATTATTAATGGGAGGGAAAAGGATCATTTCCTCCAAGTTGGTGCCTTTTCTTCCTACAGAGGCCTCTGATTTCTCAAGAGACATATTTTTATTTCAGAGTGACTGCTGTCAGAGACCCACCACCAAAAGGCATATGTGTTGTCACAGTGATTAATGACAGAACTAGTCCATAATAGAACATATTTATTTAATTTATTGAATAGAGTTCTACCCTGGAATGTTTTTCTTCTGAGGACCAAAACATCCATTCTTAAAAATACATTGGTATAAGTCACTATGTATGGTTCTCTGCCCTCTTGCTGCTGCCCTGCAGTTCACGATTTGACGGGAAGTCCCTCACTGATGGCAGTGACCACTCCGACATATTTCCCCCATGTTCAAACAGGAAGCAGTTCCAGGACTTTCTTCACTTTAAACACAAATCTTAAATCTCTAGAAGACATCGAAGTGGAAAATGTGTTTAAATGTGACTAAGTTCCACTACAGTATCAAGGACAAAGACCTACAGGTCAGGGGCAAAGCTATTACACAAACACCATGAAGCCACATATAAGTTCGTACATAGCATGCCAGTATGTGTCTCATACTTACGTTCATGGCAGAAAAATGACCAGATATTGAGTATGAATTCCTGCCAGCCTCTAACACTCAGGTGGAAGAAATCATAGAACCGTAGAATCATAGAGTCATTTAAGTTGGAAAAGACCTTTAAGATCATCTAGTCCAACCATTGACCCTACTCTACCAGGTCTGCCACTAAACCATGTCTCTAAGCACCACATCTACATGACTTTTAAACACATCTAGGGATGGTGACTCAACCACCTCCCTGGGCAGCCTCTTCCAATGTTTGAGAACTCTTTCAGGGAAATATTTTTTCCTAATGTCTAGCCTAAACCTCCCCTGGTGCAACTTGAGGCCATTTCCTCTTGTCCTATCACTAGTTATTTGAGAGACCAGTGCCCACCTCGCTACAACCTCCTTTCACGTAGTTGTAGAGAGTGTTAAGGTCTCCCCTCAACCTTCTCTTCTCCAGACTGAACAATCCTAATTCTTTCAGCCGCTCCTCATAAGGCATGTTCTCCAGACCCCTCACCAGCTTTGTTGCCCTTCTCTGGACACCCTCCAGCACCTCAATGTCCCTCCTAGACTGTGGTGCCCAAAACTGAACACAGTACTCAAGCTGCTGCATCACCAGCACTGAGTACAGGGACACAATCACTTCCCTACTCCTGCTGGCCACACTGTTCTTGATACAGGCCAAGATGCCATTGGCCTTCTTGGCTACCTGGGTGCACTGTTGGTTATGTTCAGCCGGCTGTCCACCAGGATCCCCAGATGCTTTTCTGCCAGGCAGCTTTCCAGCCACTCCTCCCCAAGCCTGTAGCATTGCCTGGGGTTGTTGTGACCCAAGTGCAGGTTGTTGTGACACTGTTCTTGATACAGGCCAAGATGCCATTGGCCTTCTTGGCTACCTGGGTGCACTGTTGGTTATGTTCAGCCGGCTGTCCACCAGGATCCCCAGATGCTTTTCTGCCAGGCAGCTTTCCAGCCACTCCTCCCCAAGCCTGTAGCATTGCCTGGGGTTGTTGTGACCCAAGTGCAGGACGCAGCACTTGGCCTTGTTAAACCTCATGCAGTTGACTTCAGCCCATCGATCCAGTCTGTCCAGATCTCTCTCTGCAGAGTCTTCCTACTCTCAAGCAGATCAATACTGCCCCTTAATTTGGTGTCATCTGCAAACTTACTAAGGACGCACTCAATCCCCTTGTCCAGATCATCCATAAAGATATTAAACAAGGCTGGCCCCAAAACTGAGCCCTGAGGAACACCGCTTGAGACCTGCCCCCAGCTGGATTTACCACCATTCACCACAACTCTCTGGGCTCGGCCATCCAGTCAGTTTTTAATCCAGTGAAGAGTACACCTGTCTAAGCCATGGGCTGCCAGCTTCTCTAGCAGAATGCTGTGGGAGACTGTGTTGAAGGCCTTACTAAAGTCCAAGTAGGCAACATCCACAACCTTTCCTTCATCCACCAGGTCATAAAAGGAGATCAGGTTGGTCAAACAGGACCTGCCTTTCATGAACCATGCTGGCTGGGCCTGATCCCCTGGCTGTCCTTCATATGCCGCGTGAGTGCACTCAAGATGAACCATTCCATGATCTTTCCTGGCACTGAGGTCAGGCTGACGGGCCTATAGTTGCCTGGATCCTCCATCCGGCCCTTCTTGTAGATGGATGTCACATTGGCAAGCCTCCAGTCATCTGGAACCTCCCCTGTTGACCAGGACCACTGATAAATGATGGAGAGTGGCTTGGCAAGCTCCTCCGCCAGTTCCCTCAGCACTCGGGTGGATCCCATCTGGGCCCATAGTCTTGTGGCTGTCCATTTGGTGTAGCAGGTCACTAACTGCTTCCTCTTGGATTATGGGGGGTTTATTCTGTTCTTCACCCCTGTCTTCCAGCTCAGGGGGCTGAATACCCTGAGGGTGACTGGTTTTACTATCAAAGACTGAGTTGAAGAAGGCATTAAGTACTTCAGCCTTCTCCTCATCCTTGTTGGCAATCTTCCCCTCTGCATCCAATAAGTAACGCAAGAACATAAGTAACATAAGAACATAAATAACATAAGAACATAAGGAAAAAAAAACCAGAAGAAATAACATAAGAACGTAAGGAAAGACTTCTTTACTTTGACCGTGGCAGAGCACTGGAACAAGCTTCCCAGAGAGGTGGTGGAGTCTCCTTCTCTGGAGATATTCAGAACCTGCCTGGATGCATTCCTGTGCAACCCGCTCTAGATGAACATGCTTGGGCAGAGAGGTTGGACTAGATGATCTCTGAAGGTCCATTGCAACCCCTACCATTTTGTGATTCTGTGATTCCGTGAAATAACGTACGAACCTAGTGCATGTGAATGCACTGCCCATTACCAGAGGCCAGCATGGAAACCATGTGGGTAGTAGCCACTAGAGACATTTTCCGTTTTTGGAGGTGCTGGTATCTATGTTCATGGCCACATGACCAGCTTCTGACAGAGAACCAAGAAGTCCTTTGTTTATACGTCTTTAACATGTTTAATCAAGGTGAAACACTATGTTGTTGGTTTCAGAATCTTTGTATATACTACAATTTAAAAATTCACAGAGAATGAAGTGGTATTTGTTTTTTTTTAATTTGGGTTACATCTGAGACAATTCGAAGCAGAGCAGGCAGAATTTATTAATGCTGTAGCACTCTAACTGCAATGGAGATCTTCTTGTGAAACCTTTTTTTAAGTGCTTTTTCCATAACAGTAACTAAAGGAGTGCATAAAAATATAATAACTATGCAGTAGTGGTGCAGTTCAGGGAATAAACTACAAAATATGCACTGCCTTAGTTAATGTATACTCTTCTGACTATTTCTCTGGCAAGACTTAGTAATTCAGTGATTAAATTAAATTGCTTTTATATCTTTGTAATAAAGATAGAGTATACAGCCCAGTTTTCTCTGTATAGGTTGGGATTTTATTACTTAGCTTGATTCTCACTTATAATTGGCCTTTTTCATTCTCAATGAGCTGTGAATAAAATCTGAGATGTTTCAGATTATGTTAAGGAGGATGCACTTACGAGTGAAATGCATTCAATTTTATGAGAAAATGATGAAGATTATGATTTCACTGTATTTGAAGTGCAAAATAAAAAGCCTTACATGGATAATCAGGGTTCCTCTGTGTTCTGTGTTAATGAGTATTGGCAGCTTCTAGCCTTATTATTACAATTCATCAGAGTATAATTTTTTTTTCTTTTTTTTTAAGATAGAGCTCTGGGACATTAACTAAGCTTCTCATGCAGATGACTGGATGTAAAGCATCAACATCTGAGCTCAAGAGTTTTATTTCATCATGTGGACATGTAGGAACGGGCAGGAAGTATGAACAGATAGAAGGAGAAAATTTTTTTTGGTCTCATTATGCTTTTCATATACATGGTAATTGCTGTCCTCAAATCACAGTATATTTTCATACACAATTTACAGTACAGAATTTTGGTCTTTTTAATATGTTTGCAATGCAATTTTTGGATTTTTTCTTCTAGAAAGCTTCATATCAAAAGAATAGTTTGTCTTTTCAGCTATTTAATGACATTCTGTTGTGCTATACACTACGTATTCTTGTTATATGTGGTGGCTTCATTAAGCTGGGTTCTGTAAAAATAAAACAAAGTTCTAAACCTCTGCCCAGAAGACCACAGTATGAAAGGTAAGATGGTTAAGGTAAGTGAAGAAACAGGTTAGCATGGAAGATCCAGGCAACAACAGAATTTTTAACATAGTCTAGCTGTATGTGTAATTCATAACAGCATTTACTTGCACATGTAGGCTTTCCTCAGGCAATGACAACAAGATTATTTACATGAACATGAGTTGTTTATATAAATAAGGCTTATATGAATGGACTCATACTCTGTGTAGATTATGCAAAAATATTTTAAGTCGTGTATAGGATCCATAAAATTACCTTTCACCTCTGGAGACCTATACTGAGAATTGGATGATATTGCTATATGTAGTAATGTTGCATGTTGTTTAGACTTTATCTTTATTGGTCATTTATCCGTATCTGAAAATCATCACATAATATATAAATTGGCACAATTGCCTCTGTGCACACATGGGAGGCCTTAATAACAGCTGGTGTTGCCTTGGCAAACTTGTGTGGAAAAGCTTCTGTGAGCACTAAAGTTCACTGAGTTTGAAAATGTATATGTTTATATCCCTCAAATTGCCTTTTAAGAAAGACTGTTCAGACAGTGCAAGTCAAAAGTGGACTCATATAACACAGGTAATGAAGTGTACCCTTCTCTCTTTCACTGATGTAAATTGGAAAAGGCTTCGTTTAATATAGTCTCTTTCTCCCCTCCTGGAAATTTTATTCCAAAAAGAAGCAATCTAGGTCAGCCTCCTACTGGTGCACCAATTAACAGGATATGTCCATTATATTTATTAGCCCTCTGCAAGGTGTCAGACTTCAACTTAAGAACTAACAAAACCAGTATGACCTCAGTTTACAGAGAATTGTGGAGTGTGAATGTTCTTTATTTTTTCTGGTAACTTGCTCCTCACTTTCCTGTACAATGTATTTAAGTATTGCTGAATTTAAAATGTCCAGATTTTACTGTTTCCTGCACATTTTGATGGCCCCATTTTGCATTTTCAGTGACTCTCACAGCAGATTAATGTTCTAATAAGTACTGGAGGTCTTTGTAGCTAGGAAGCTGTCATATCGAACACTCTTACAGAAATCTGATTTACCAGTGTTTCCTTCTTTTCTTTTGCCCTTACTCTAAATGGTAGAAGTCACAGCCCTTCTTTCTCATACCTGTTTTATAAAAAAATAGTACCCGCTGGATGGCTATGATATACGAAGTAGTCAATGGAAATGCCTTCACAAAGTACACTTCAAGGGTATGATTTGAGAGAAAAAGAATCATTGGTGATCTTGATGTTAATGGGGGTAATATGAATGTCTCAGTTCAAAAATAAGCTACATAGAGTTGAAAACACACCAGAGCTGCGAGTTTCCATAGTATCCAGGTAAATTCCAGTGTAATTTTTTCATAAAGCATAGTGAGGAGGAGGGGGAACAATCTTAAACAAACGTATTATTTGAGAAACACACCAGAGCCCATGAAAGTTGGCATTATTCTGTCCTCAACACGTACATTTCTAGAGGGCCTTATTAATGTGAAAAAAAAAAGATGAACACAGCATAGTCAGTGCCCTGGATTAGGTCTTCAGCCTCAGTTCATTTCTCTTATGGGGAGGATGACATACTAACTTGTCTGAACGGGCTGATGGAATGATAAATTTGTGAATCTCTGGGAATTGCCTGTATTCAATATTCATGGGTCTCAAACAAATGTTTTCTTATAAACATCAGAGAAACTACTAGGGAGTAAGAAAAATGTTTTAAAAAAAGAACATTTCAAGGCAATTCAAGACTGTATTGAGAGTAACTCAGTTTCGTAATTTTGTGAAAAAAAAAAAACCAACTTAGATTTTACTACAAGAAAATAACAATATTTTTTGTTTAATGATCGTTCTAGTAAAGATTTGATTGCTCTGCAAGGGACCAGAACTTGTTAAACAAAGGAGAAGAATCATTTGGGCATATACAAAAAAAATTTTTAAAAATCTGTCGCCTCCTTATGACAGACATAAAAGACCTATGCATAGGCACTGCTCTCCACTGAAACTTGGTACATTGCACAGTTCTGTAGGTCTTCCAGACATGTGAGTTTTTTACATTCTGTTGATGTGCTGCTAAGAGTGCTACTGCTATGTAATGAAGACCTTGCCTATACCATTCATTCTAGTTCTGAGGGTGACCAGGAGCTAATACAAACAGAAAAAAATTATGAAAATACATAAATACTAATACTGAAACATGGAAATTTATGAATACTAGTACTAAAACACCAAAAGGGGCACGTCATCCACACTGTGATGCAACTTGCACAAGGCAAAAATCACTCCAGTGATTTTCTCATTTTGAAAAATTCAGCCCCATTCAGCATTACTGTAATAACCAGTAGAGTATCAGCTAGTGGCACAGTGTCAGGTCTTCCATTTCTTCAGCTCTACTATCAGCAGGAGCTCTCTTTACCTCTACAATATGAACTTTACATATGTTCAAGCATGTACTGGAAATACCATTACACCCATGACATGTGATAGCAGCAGGCAGCCACTACTTCACCTCCCTTGCCTTGACGCTATTTTTAAGCTACATAATTTTTAAGCAAAGTGTTAATTTACTAAGTCAACAGCCACTGAACATTTAGCTAGGTTTCACTGGTGAGCTGGAAGAGCCTGGGAGGAACTGTGGGAGGCACAAGCTCTATTTCTCCTGAGGTCCCAGAAAGCTGTGGCAGTTTCAACACTTTTCAAAGACCTACTAAACTTCCACCTCTCTTTCAGTAACCAAACAGGAATTGAAATTCCTTTCTTTTGCCTCCTCAGAGTCCTTTTCAATCTATTAATAGACCTATTTAATCAGAGGCATGTTTTCTGGCAGTACATGTGCAGAAGTGTGGGTGCAAACACTATGCGTGCAGACTCACACTCTGGCCTCAATAGCTTATTCTTTTTATGGTTAGGAGTTGATTTCTAATTTGTCCCTATTTTTCCCCCAATCATCTGAAGAGTTTGCCTGCAGTTTGTTTGAAAAACACATTAATTGTAGGGGTTGTTTTCAGCAATGCATGTCGTTTAGAATTTCCCAGGCTGATGGGTCATCACTGCAAGACGTCATGCCTAGTTACTTCTGTCTGATACTATTACGTGACATGGCTGATGATATCGCATCAGCCCAACAAAATTGAAAAACAGATGGGTTACTGAGCACTGCAGTGAACTGTTTGGAACAAACAAATTTCTGTTCAACCTCTGCCTCTTCAGAGGAGCTAAACACCAGCTAGAGTGTTTTAAGTGGTGGGCAGGTTTTTTTTCTAGGAGCTGTGAGTAGCAGGAACTGTCATGTATGTCACTTATTTAGGTAAAGTAAAACTCACTGAAAATACTTATATGTTGTTTGATGCATAGTAGTCACCTGTCACTTAGCAAGCTGTGAAGTGTACTATTAGAGGAATCTGTTGTTAAGATTTTATTATTTTGCTTTAGTGCTACATATAGTACTAGCAGAAAATTATATGCTGAAACTACTTTTCAAAGGATTTTTGCTAAATTAAATTTCCCTCCGAAAGTATCTGCTTTCATTCAGCAAGAAAACAGAAAAAAAAAAAATAGTCAGTGAAAAGCTGAAAATAGAAGAGATTGAGGTTTCAGACAGACAGTAAAAATATTTTGGACAAAACCTCCCCATACCTTTTATTAATACATGTCCCAGGGTAGAATACTTTCCATGAGATGGAAAAGCAACATCAAATTAATCTTCCAACAAGCTCTAGCTAAGTGTCACCTACCATCTAGAGAGCATAACCCAGAAACAAAGGGCAAATATGGGCCAAGTTATATCCTTCATTCTCAGACGAGGCAGCTAAATGTGCTGAGATCTGCAAGAACTGGGAAACAGTTCCACGAGAACTAGCAATCTAACTCCAAAATATGCATCAGTAATAAAAGTCCTGTAACTACCTGTCAAGCCAGAGAGAGCACTTCCAAAACCAGGGCACAGAGATCCAACAGAAGTATGATTCTTGAATGATTAGGTCAAAATATGAAGTATGATTAGGGCAAAGATTTCCAGAAAGCTACTATGGTTTCTCATGAGCCTTTATCACCCACAAAGGCTACGGAAAAGGAAGAATCTGCCGCTTTCTGGGTTATGGATCAGGAATAGATTCATGACTCAATGGGGAATACTTTCTAAATGACTGAATTAGTCTTTTCCTTTTAATACTGAGTAATCAAAGAGAATAGAACACTGAGTGAATAAATTAATTGTCATATAAATTATGTTAGTTCCCCTGAAAAACTCATTCCTTCTTTTCTAGTGGTGATAAACTAATAATTAGTAACACATATCAAGAGACTATGTTTATGGTTGTAACTGGTAGGTAGAATGAACTGACATTGAATGGGAACATGAGACTGCATACAAAGTAAGTTTTACCAATAGGCTCTGAAACACTGGAGTGAAGAGAGTGAAAATTCACATAACTTACTGTCAATGTTACTTTACTATACGAGATATATATAGGTAACTAAAGAAGCAAAGGAGCAAAAGATCTGGGACAAGGAAGAAAGAATTAAAAAAATCTTTGATTACATTTGTAATTTAAAGTAATCATTTTTGTATCTTTCAGAATGGTTTTAGCTACTTTACATAAAATGAACACTGAAAAGACAATTGCAGGGTGCATGTATTGATTGGGTACAACCTGGAGAAAACTTTTGGAAAATGTTTTTTCAACCCACAGGGTTGAAAACCCACAGATTTCAGCCCACATTGTTGAAAAAAACAAGGTACCTCTGATATCTTTTTAAGGTCAGCAGGAAAGGCCAGAGACATAAATACATGAACGGTGCTTCTCTTACAATAATAGCAAAGCCGTCTCCCCAAACCTGACACTTTTCAGCTTAAGAAAGAAAAGAAAGATGCAGAGAACCAGAATCTCAGTGAAATATGTAGCACATTTCTCACTTAATGTTAACAAAGCAGATGTATTGAAACTCCCTTGTAGGCTTTTTCTTCTAATAGATCTATCTTTTGACTGACAGTAAATTCACTCAATGTACATGAACTTTTGATTAGCATTGAGTGCATCAGATTTTTTTTTCCATGTGATATAACTGGAAAAAGACAACAGTATCTGGATTTTGTTCCAGAGCAAAGCACCTTTCACAGTGTACAGAGATTTATCGTAATTGAAATGCATGACAGATGCGGTGTAAATAATGTCTAATATAGGATGGGTATGTATTTACTCATGATGCACATCACAGTGCACAGACACTAAGAACCAGGGGTTTTTTTTCAGCATCGTATAGGTAAATGAAATGTATTCAATTAGAGTTAAATATTGGCTCAAGAAGGATTCTTGAATACTACTAATTGATTTTTTTAAATGAAAAATCTCTTTCCTAATGAAAGAGGAAAATGTATGCCTGCAAAAGAGAAAGGGAGAGAAACAAAAGTGCTTTCTATCAAGAAATTCACCTTAGGTTTCATTTTATTAAAAGCAACTTCTGAAAACAAGGTATTTCATCCAAAAACTGTCTCCAAATTGGTCTGTACTACCTGGAGGGAAGCCTCAGAGTCACTCTTTGTCAGTGGGAATACCCCTCTCAGTAGGTACTTCTGCCCCAGCCTACCTAGACCATAATGGTAAAGAAGAGCATGAAAGAAGTAGACTACAGCTCCCACTGAAGTGCCACTGCTGAAATATTTCAGGTTTGGCCAAAGACTTCTTATGTTTGTCAAAAAAGTTTCAGCTTTAAATTTTTGTATGGGAATTTTTTTTTTCCCTGGGAAGAAAAAAACTCTCATTTTCTGATAATCGTGTTTCAATCCTCATTAAACCAGTCATGAGGCTTCATTTATCAAGAGATTTGGAGATGTGCTTGGTACCTTAGCATTTCTTGTAGGTTTGCATAGATCATCAGAGGCTTCTGATGGCAAGATAGAGGCTTTTCAAGGGGCTACAAATTTGTGACTGCTGATAATTTGGAGACAGCTGTTCTGGCAAGTACGTTAAAGTCACTACACAGTGCGTAAATAAACTCATCAAAAGTTTTAACAGGTATAAATTTACCGATAATGGTTGAGAAACTCTAAAGAAAAAAAAATAATTTCTATAAAAAACAAGGTCTAATAAGTAAAAGTTGACAAGTATGATTTTTTGGTAGACAGAAAACAGTTAGTGAAGAATAACTGAGGCTGTTGATTAGAATAACTAATACCTAGTTTTCCACTGTTTACTTCTTCATATTGCCAGGAAAAAAAAGTTGTTAAAATAGAAAAAATGAGAATGGTAACATTAACCTTTACGAAAATGTTGACAGCAGAATGAACACAACACTTAAAATAATGTTATTTTTCATAAAAATACATAAGTACCAGATGGTAGAAGACATAGGCCTCACAGAAGGTCATCATCAGTTAATGCACTGCTTTCAGACCAGTGTGCTGAAGGGCACTTAAGTCTATGTCACCATTAGAGTACATGGGGACATTAGATTGTAACGACTATTCAGCAATGTGAAAGCCTAGGGCATTGCCTAGGATACAATGCTGTCATTATGTGGCTCCTGGAAACCGGTGCATTTCACATCAGCTGAAAAATAAGAATTCTTTCCTTCAGAAGTTTCAATGCCAGAAAACATCATGGTGGTACTATAGATACGCAGTAATCTACATGGAAGGTTTATAGTAGCAAGAAGCTGACAGAAGATAACATTAGGCATCCAAGTAAAAAAACACAGGCCTTTGCTTCCAAAATATTTTATGTGGTTTAGTTTCCTAAATATTCCAGTTGGTTCCAAAATACAGAAATCCTCCTGTAACTGATGTTTTCATTCTTAGCATATATTGGCTTTCTGTCCTCTGAACATTACTGTATTTGTATTCAGCCTTAGTTCTTGCTTAACTTAACTTTACCATAACATTTTTCCACAGCATTGTCCTGTCACTATTCATTAAGATCCCATTTACCTAGTTTTAATCTTAGATCAAAGTCTGGAGGTAAATATTCTTTATAACAGTGGCAGGGGGATGGAAGGTTTTAATACTAAGATGATTTTAGCTGCAGGTTAGATTTGAAACCTTAGCACCATTAAAGAAGTTAAATAAGCACAGCTATAATTCCTTCCAGCTTCATTGACCATTTTCTTTCTGTGCATATACAAATGTATCTTCAATAGAGGTGTGATACGAGCCCATGTTGTAGTAATGAGGCTGAGAAACTCAACTTACCTGTGAGAGAACTGCAAAAAAGCTCTAAGAATTGAGATACAGTGTTTGTTTTATACTCCATACAAGAAAAACACCACCTTCAGAGCACACACCGTACAGAGAACATTGTAGTTTAAAATTTTTGTCTTGTCTTACTGTAGAAGGAAATGGCATACTGTATGTGCATTGTAATTAAACATAAAACCTACCATTTGATGCTTACGTTTTATTTGGCAATGACATATAATTGCATTTTTTAACATATTTTATCTGTTAATTACTCGTTAGCAAAAGGGATTCCACACTCAAACTATGTGATGCAAAATAAGACCACTGCAATAACTCATAGTGGATTTTTTTTCTTCGTTGTTAGTGTAAATATGAGTACCAAAAAAGAACCTAGGTTATACAAGCTTAAATTAATGTAACATGACCTAATAAATAAACTACAGGGCAGGCATTCTAGTCTTGTCTCTGCCTCTGACATGCTGAGGGACCTTCGGTGTCTCTCAGTTTATCCAACTGGTAAAAGAAATAATGATGCTGAACTCTGTAAAAGACGTGAACAGCTGTTGATGAAGGAAAGATGCAAGGTATTGTTACTATTACCTGCACATGTACTTTTTATTTCATATGCCTTGCACCTATGTCATTGGAACTCCAGAACAAATACTCTAATTTTATATATGGAAGCCTAGTTATGAGCATTCTGAAGGTGCTGTGATACTGCTTCACAGCCCCACTCTCTTTCTTCTCCTGTCTTATACCGTACATAAGCAGCAAGGAATCAGGTAGTAGATTGACCTTATGGCATGAAATATATCAGAACAGACTTTTCACTGAACTTGTCTTATCTAACAGAACCTCACATACCAAAATTATGCTACTCAAGATTACAGCAAGCCATTAAGCTACACAAAGTAGGAAGACAGAGCAGCACTGTTCTCTGCAAAAAAGACAGGGAAAATGTAGAACTTAGGGTGCAATTCTCTTCTATTTGTTCTTGGTGAAAAGCAATAATGAATACAAGATAATGCTTATTGCAAGGAATGATACTTCCTCAAATGTTTCTACCCAACTGTCTACTCTAGCTCTCAAGATGATGGACAAAATCTAGGAAATTTATTCACAGTGTACTCAGTTACCTAAGAACTTCCTTTGATCTTTTCTTTCACTCTTCACAAACCTTATTTGCCTGAGTTTGTGCAGAGTGGTTCTTATGCCAATTTATGGCTGAATAAGACCTGAAAATAATGCATAATCCAAGTGATAGTGAAACTTCTCTTCCTCTTCATTTATTTCACAATTTAATTGCATCAGAAGTTAAACACTAGTGTCTTTCATACTTTTATTTCTAGAAAACTTTTGGTTTTGGATAATATAAAGTAATGTAACACAATAAAAACCCAAACTGAAACTGCCTAGGGACTTTTTCCTGGATACTTAACCAGGAAAATGTTCACAGAAATCCCATTCTGGCAACCATTTCTGGAAAAAGGATCCAGCTCAAAGTCAGTAAGAATTAATATTATGTAACACTGCCATTACTGTGACTCTTTGTTAGAATAAAACAAGAAAATCAGTAGTACAGTTCACATCAAGATGAATTGTTGAAGCAATTTTCTTGGGGACTGAGGACAGCATTTCCACTACTTTAAACAGAGGAACTGACACTGATATGTGCTCTGTCTGCTGGAACTTGTCACTTGCATTAAGTAAGTTGAAGGCAAAATAATTGTATCCTGATCAACCTTTATGTTTAAAGAACTGTAAAAGAAATCACAAAGGTATATAAAGCAAATGCAAGGTGATGCCTATGAGAGTACTTGTCTAATCAACTTAAATTGCCACGACATTCATACTGTAGAGCAGCTGTGGAAATAGTAGATATCACTCTATGTTTTTCATGTTCATCTTTACCACTATCCGGCATGTTTTGGTTTTATTAATTATGGAGTAAGGAGCAGTTTATTTTAAGATTAGCAATCAGTTCACACTTAGCTACATCAGCTACTTTTTTACATGAATTTAATATACTTCGTAACAATCTGTGGGGCTGTAAGTGCCACATCACTCTGACAGGTCCTTTCAGATGTAAAGTTTTAGGCTTAGGCAGTTCAGAGGCGGGTATTGCACATCTCATTTCACTGACAGTTAAAGGGGAACTGGAGCCATAGCAATGCTGTTTTTGTCTACAAATGCAACTTTCCAAAGTTTTAATATGGTCTAGTTTACAGTCTCAGTATAAATTAGCATTAATTCTTACGTAAAACAACTTAAACTAGAAATTATCGCTGGGTTTCATGTCTGCCCACGGAGTAAAACAAATCATAATCTAGGCCAGGCCACATCAGGAAGTTCAATTGGATCTAGGAGTTATTGATCTCTATTTCATACACATGCAATAACCAAAGATCTTATTGGTACACTGTTTAGTGATTACAGAGATTGTGCTTGAGTTTCAGTTCTGTTTGCTCATGTTACAAGTTTGCAGCAGAAATACCATGTAAGAAGAGAATCAATCGGTTGGTGTATGTTACTAATTTCACATATTTGTCAGTCCCAGTTGTTGTCTAGTCAAGCATGTGGCAGCAATGAATTCTGGTGGATCCGCGGTAGTTACTGGCTGGAAGACATTGTCTCAGGAGTCATTGATGTTAGCCATTAGGAGTGAAAGGTGAATGGCAAAATAAAATGTTAATACTGGCTTGGCAGGGAAGCAGAATAAAACAATGTGAAGAAATTAAAAGCTGAGCTAGGCAAACTATTCATTGCAGTAGATTATTGCAGGAAATGACAAAAAATATAGTCATTAGTTAAAACAAGCTGCTCTTAGAATCACCAAAGGATGCTGGCATCTAATAATAATAATGTTAGTCACCCGCATGCAGCAAAAAGCCATTACTATGATGTTATTTAGCACTCCCCAACCACAACAGACTGACTGCTTCTCAGAATCAACAATTCTGCTGAATAACTTCCCTTAGAATCTGGATTTCTATCAAATGGTTCAAACTATGAAGGTTTTGTAAGCACTAGTGCAAAGTTGCTACTTGAAATACAGTTGAATATTGAGCAAAGCTGTGCATATCATCTAATCAATAGATATTTCAGATCTAGAATGAGCGATGAGAGAATTGTTTAAGCTACTGCCTCCCAGTAACAATAGCATCTTGCAAGAAAAAGCTGTTCAGGTGAGAAGAAAAGTGGCTAAACCTGGCTGTGTCAGTGAAATTTGATTCTGAATACTACTTCATGTATTACAAAAAATATGCAATGATGTTTCCGTTCAGCAAAGGTAGTGTTAAAAATACTGGAATTTTCAAAACTGTTTGGTGTAGTCTTCTCCTCACCTGATGTGCCAGGTGATTTTTCAATGTATCACCAGAGAAAGTCACGCTTACTCTTTCAAATCTTCCAGATGGCTTATCACTGTCAGTTGCTGGAAATTTTCCTTGGAGCAATCTCTCTTTTTCTCCATTTTATGACAGAAATTGTTATTTGCTGTGGATGTCAGTCTTGATTCATCTGTAGAATCTATGCACAGAAATAAGTATTTATTCTCAAGTTTTAGTTGGACTTGTACAGAATGAGTGTGGGGTCTGGATAAAAATGACTACCACCATGCTATCAGGCTAGAACTTCACTCTTAGGAAGACATTTGCCATCACACATTCCACAAATATTTTGCTGGTGCAAGTGTAATTTTATACTGCATTTAAGAAATTGACTGATAAAATACTGAAAGGCTTTTCTTTGTGCACTAGTACTGTACTTGGGAACACACAAGTATGCCCCAATTCTTACTGTGGGGTTTATGAAGTAGACTCAGTCTGAGATTTGAACTAGAAAGAAAAATGTGTTTCAATTTAAACAGTATATACATCTGAGAACAAAAAAATGGTGTATTTTAGTGTGTAAATCTTATGCTTTATAGTTTTCTAGTTTGATATGTCTGATGATATATCTTATTATATTCCAGTTTGATTATTCTGCTGTTTGCAAAAAAAAGAGTAATTTTGTATTTAGTTTAATATAGGCTTTTTGAAAGACATTAAGAGAGCTGGATTTTTCTTCATTTCTCTTAAAAGGAAAAAATCTGTGAAAGTTTATGTTTGTTCTTCACATGAAGAACCATCTATCAGTAACTATGAATGCATAAGTGATCACATGTCCTCGGTTTTTGTGTTCTTTAAAAAAGAACATATATATTGAGAAATATGAGAGAGGGAAAAAGGAGAGGTCCAAAATGTACACCCTACATAGAATACACAAAATCTCACTTTCAGAGTTTGTGAAATACAGCTGTATAGAAAACAGGCAAAGTTACCTCAAAGGAAATTCAACAACTGACAGAGCTTTTTTATATCAAGTCACAAATCTGACTCAGGCTGACTCAAAATTTTCCCTCTTTTGTGGTTGTTTAGGATGGTAAAAATGAAGGTGTTAAGTGAGCTGTTGGTTCCAGTGATCTTTTTCTCGTGGAAACGCACTCAGCAGCTCTGAAGTTCTTTCCCCATCCAAAAAAACTTCCTTTTAATTTGACATGTTCCATGGTGGTAGACATTGGGAAAAGCCAGTGATAACCACAGAGTTATAAAACAAAAATACTGGTTAAGACTACCTTATATCTGCTTCACCAATATTTTACACAGTCATACAGAATACATTTTGCAAAATTTAGTCTTTTCATTAGCAAGGAGCAATAGTATGAACACAGGTTAGAGCTCCTTTCCATAGCCATCTAGACCTAGTCACATTTTTATAATCGAGTCAATATTTGGAGAAAAGGATGTAAATTGCTGAGCAGTAAAATGACTTTTCCAGAGTGTCCCTTTTGTTGTCTTTCCTTGTCTCTGTCTGAGGAGCAGTCACACTTTATGACGAAAGTTTTTCTGTATGTTTGTTAACATGATTAAAATGAAAGACTTCAGTTCATGATTTGGTTAAAATAATCTTTTTTTATATCTTGTTTCCATATATCAAAGCTAAAATTTGTATGATCGACTGTGTTTCTTCACTTCTGGTCCACTCGTGCTAGAAATGTATATATGCAGATGATCATCAAAAGATATTTGTACTCTTGAGAAGACACTCAGTCACCCAAGACACTACAGGAAAAAAACTGAATACATCAGAAATAGGCCTTATATGGACCATAAATTTAGTAGCTAAGTTTTCAGAGACATTATTGAGAATCATTTCTTCCCAGGCGCATGATCTACCTACTGTCTGGGTGAACCTTCCCAAGAAAAATCTAGAGCCTTACTCAGAGCAAACATCACTCCATTCCAAAGATTAAAAAAAAAGACAGCTGCAATTTATGACTATGAAAAAGGGACAAAATTTGTTTAGCTCAGTAACTTTGATTGCCTTGAACTGTCATGAAACCACATTACAAAACTCAGTATACTAAAATTATTTTTGTATGACAGGAAAATAGTGGATAATGGCAATGTATTATTTAGATTTTCAAAAAGCCTTTGACAAGGAACTGTTATAGATGGTAAGAGACTTTAGGTGGGATACAAAGCACTGCTATGGATTAGTAAGTTGCTATCAACTCACAAACTGACAGTAGCAATAAGTAAGCAGTTTTCAACTTCAGAAAAATTTAATAGTAGTCTGATCCAGGATACCTAAACAGGCACAACTATAAGCTTTGTCAATGTTAAACTAGTTTCCTAAAACAGAGATACTGAGACTTGACAAAATTTGCAGATGACTACAGACTATGCTTTTAAGCAGGACTCTTTCCCAGACCAAAGAGATCTGAATCTCTTCTGCCTTTTCTGCATCTTTTTAAAGATCAGGTACACAGTATTGAGGATAGTATTAACCAGTATTCATAGACTTTTTAGGCCAAAAAAGACCATTGTGGCCCTGCTGAAATCAGTGGGAGTTTTGACACTGTATTTAAGAGGAACACTGAATTTAAGCTAAAATGCTTAAATTCTTTTATTCCTTCTGTTTGAAGGATGGTCACACTTGGAGGCTTTAACTTTGTGGATTTTGCTGAGGCAGTTCATATGTAGAAAACACAAATCTCTTTTTCCTGTTTTTTTTTCGAGTTTTGGAGTTTGGGAGGTTTAAGCATAAACAGAGAAAAGATTGAATTTCATTAATGAAGTTATGTTTCTTTATCATTAAAAAGATGCCTTCATTTCTTATTACTTCATATATTTACTAGAAAGGTTTGTGTTCTGCTTTGAAAGCTGACTCCAGTAAATCACACAGTAAGACTATCTACTATAGGAAAATATTAGATCAAGCACTCACAACAGATTGCTGAATTTTTCTTTTCAATGCTTATATACTATATCTCCACAGTCAAATGAGGTATGCAAAAAGAAATCAGCATAGCAATCTCAGTCCCTACAAAACTGTGAAATATGCTTCATCATTTTTTCACTGCACAGTAGATAAGCAAAGATCCACTGTAAGGCTGAACCAATATCTGCTGTATCACAACACACTAGAGTGGTGAAAAGCCATTAATCAAGAAAATGAAAACCAGAACAGAACCAGAAAATAGAGCTGAATTTCTATAATTTGCAGCACAAAGTCACATAGACTAACACAGCCATTTTGTTCTGGGGTCTCGGGGAGAAAAAGAGAAGAGCAAAAGCACAATAATATTTTTTTTTCGTAGTGATTTCACAACCTTGATTAATAGACTTGCAGTAACGTATACCTTCTACTTGGATGAATAAAATTCCTTAAGTCTAAATATTCCTGAAAGTACCTTCAATGCATAACAGAAATTAAAACTGGGCTTGTGATTTCCCCCCAGATAACTAGTAATATGAGTTTCTCAGGTCCTGATTGTCCAGAAATAGATCAACAGAATTCATCTGTTTTCTTCATGGGAAACATTTCAGTAGCTGGGGTGTGAGGCCACATCACAAAATTCATTCCCAAAGGGATACGTTTGCTTTAGGTAGCTGTAGAAGTATTGTGATGTAACACATACAAAAGCCTTTTGTGGTCACACACAAGGTCTGATCAGCCACAGACAGTCCATGGACCACAAAGACTTCAGATATTCAGAACATGATATGAATACAGAATACAGACTAATCATGCCCCTAGATAATGTTGACCCTAATCCTAATCCCAATCCCTTACCTCTTGTGGTGGGTTGACTTTGGCTGGACGGCAGGTGCCCACCAAGCCAGTCTGTCACTCGCCCTCCTCAACTGGACAGGGTAGAGAAAACATGATGAAAAGCTCATGGGTCAAGATAAGGACAGGAAGAGATCACTCACCAATTACGATCACGGCAAAACAGACATAACTCAGGGAAATTAATTTAGTTTATTGTCGGTCCAAAGTCAGAGTAGGGTAATGAGAAAAAACAATCTTAAAACACCTTCCCCCACTCCTCCCTTCTTTCTGGGCTCAGCTTCATTCCCAATTTTCTATACCTCCTCCCCTTGAGCGATGCAGGGAGGCGGGAATGGAAGTTGCGGTCAGTTCATCACATGTTGTCTCTGCAGCTCCTTCTCATGCTCTTCCCCTGCTCCAGTGTGGGGTCCCACCCACAGCAGACAGTCCTCCATGAACTTCTTCAACATGGGTCCTTCCCATGGGCTGCAGTTCTTCATGAACAGCTCCAGCATTGGTCCTTTCCATTGGGTGCAGTCATTCAGGAACAGACTGCTCCAGCGTGGGTCCCCCACAGGGTCACAAGTCCTGCCAGTAAACCTGCTCCAGCGTGGGCTCCTCTCTTCGTGGGGCCACAGGTCCTGACAGGAACCTGATGCAGTGGGCTTTCCATGGGATCACAGCCTCCTTCAGGGCATCCACCAGCTCTGGCATCGGGTACTGCACGGGCTGCAGGTGCATATCTGCTCCGCTGTGGACCTCCAGGGGATGCAGGGGGACAGCCTGTTTCACCATAGTCTTCACCACGGGCTGCAGGAGACTCTCTGCTCTGGTGCATGGAGCACCGGCTCCCTCTCCTTCTCCACTGACTTTGGTGGCTGCAGCGTTGTTTCTCTCACATATTCTTACTCCTCTCTTCCCATTGCTGTTGCGCAGCAGTTTTTACCCCTTGTTAAATATATTATTACAGAGGCGCTACCAGCATCACTGCTTGGCTCAGCTTTGGCCAGCAGCAGGTCCATCTTGGAACTGGTTGGAACTGGGTCTATTGAACATGGAAGAAGCTTCTGGCATCTTCTCACAGAATCCACCCCTGCAGCCCCCTCACTACCAAAACTTTCCCATGCGAACACAATGTCCTTGACAAAGGTACTCTCTTCCTGCTTATACCTATCCAGAATGTTTCCGCAAAGATCAGTTTCCAAGCCTTTCACCCTGATCACGACACACTTGTATATGTCTTCTGCTGTTCCCTTTTCTCTATCACATCAAGCAGATGCTTATTTCCTTCTGTCTCTATGTCTTTCCTCTATATTTGAATGATATCCAGTACAATAGGGTCTGGTTCTTACTACACTCAACACTATAATTGCAAATATAACAGCATTACAAGTGTACATCTGTCAAAATCGAGAATTCTAATGAGATACATTATTCTAGATTTTTAAAAAGTCAGAAGGATATAGTTATGTTTCGATGGAAATTCGAAGTTGAAATTATCTAGTACATCAATACTGTTGTGAAGGACTGCACCTTTCCCCTCATGTCAGAAGCTTGGGTTATTGTGAAATAGATACAGAAGTCATACACAAATGCCTAGCATTGCTACTACAGTGCATTAGCAATTACACTATCGATGATAACTATTACTCTTGCTAAACACATTTTGACAACTAAATATGAGGGGTGTTAGGAAAGCGTGCTGGAAGATGCCACCTTTATCCTTGTTCAGAGGACAGAAACTGCAAACATACATCTATCCTGCACAGTCCAATGGGAAGAGAAATGCCTGTGTCATTATATATTAATATGATGCAGGACTTTCTTCCTCCTTCAGTTTTGTATGCTTCCAGCTTGAATGTTCCAGCTTTAAATCAAAGCCAGCTCTAAGTTAGCACTGAAAGCAATCAACCAGCAAAGATAAAATTCCTGGTATGGATCATCAGCACTGTCTCAGTTACTCATTTTTACAGCTGAAGAACTCCTTTACCACATCCTTGGTGACAAAGGTTTATTGCCTGTGAAGAAGGGAATCAAAACACCTCATCTCTATAGAAGGGGAGGAGGTAAGGCTGCATGAACCCAAGCAAAGATACCTTCAGTGACCAAGCTGATAGTCTGGGAAGACTTTCACATGAGCAAAGGGCATAAGCTACCAGCCAGACATGTTCCCCTCCATTCACAAGCAGAAGTCGGCCCATTGAAGATTTGAACGGTTACAGGACTCCATTTTATTTCCTGTCTTTGTCCAAAATGTGCCAGATGACCTCCAGAAGTGCCTTGCAGACTATATTATTCTATTCTGTGACCTATGAATGGAGGAACAAATAAAGTATTGTTATGAGAATTTGCTTCTCAGTCATTTGGAACATCTCACAGTAACCAAAAGGGAGTCATGTGTGGTACCCCGTAGGTTGTGATGGGTTACAGAGTGGGAGAAAGGCATGAACTGTGGAAATCCAATCTGAGAGCTGGGACATCTCTGGATGCATTACATGTAACTCATGTTACATGAGTTAAAAAAGTGTCAGCAACACAGACATTGTAGTGACTGCAACACCATACAGAGTAGTCATTACTGAGCTGAAACGCCTTTGTCCTTTCTAATCTCTGATCACATGCCAAGTGCTAGATCAGAGACTCTGAGCTATTGTGCATCCTGCAGAGCAGAACTGTGATATTTTTATACTTACTTTCTAAAATAGGTCTATTATTAAGCCAAACGAAAACAGTGGGAAACATTCAATTGCTAAAGTACATGGTACTCTATGTTTTATTTTTGTTTCTTTTGAGAGTAAAAAAGGAGTTCACCTGATCTTGTTCGTTTGGCCCTGCATTAAAATCATAATCCTTCACTTAGGATATCACTTACCTGCTGTGGATGTAATTATTAAGAAACTGATGAACCTTTACAAACAAATAAACAACCAGGAAAAGAGAACTAAGCAAGCAGCTAAAACATATATCATTCTTGTCATTGTTGATGTGATTTTAATAACACATCCTTTCTTACATGACATCAGTGGATTTTAAATGCTTATTAGGTTATATGACTTTCATATTGTCAATTTATCCACATTTTTCATGTTTTACTAAAAATGCATTTTTATATTTAAGGAAGCAGGAGAGGAGTGAATGACTCCAGACAAGACCATAAGGTTACTATATTTTTGCTAAGCTTTTCTATGCCTTTTAACCCTCAGCTAGGTTGCTATTGTCCAGGGGTAGAAGTAGGCCAAAAGATAAGTTGTTTATAGATACAATTATATATAGTCTTTCTTCACAACGTTAAAAATACATTGTTCTAGAAGCATACTTTGGCATTTGAATCAGCCTCACTGGCTCTATTTTTTTTCACTGTGTGAACATCTTACAATGTTTCATCTTGGCAGAAAGCTTTAGGGGGAAAATAATAATGAGGAATTGGGGAAAAACAGAGCAAAATAAAGTGAAAAGAAAGAAGAAATAAAACAATATTTTGGCACTCAAAATATGCAGTACTGTAGGCAAAAGGGAGAACACAGATAAAGCCATGTAAGAGAGAGGTTATTTTTAAATGATCATTTGAATAGTGAGCTTAGAGATACAGTATATTTTCTTTATCTTTGTGTCATTTTGGTTGACTGGTTATTGTATGTGCTGTGAAATAGTCATGGATAATCTCTATTAGCAGACGTGCTGTTTTAACTGTAGGGGTGCCAAACAATGAAGAAAAAATGGGATAGGTATCACAGAAAGATTGAAAGAAGGACATTTTTTTTCTAAATTAAAATAATAGATCTTAATAATTTCTTCTGGGTTTTGGGGTAGTGGGTTTTTTTTGTTTGTTTTGTCTCTAAGCAAGCAGGATATGCTTTGATGTGTTTCAGTTTAGCAAAACAAAGGCACTTGAAAAAATACAATCACCCAAAAATGATCCACTTGTCTGACTTTCCAAATTTCCCTTTTCCACACTCTTTGTTTCTCTGATTTCTGGGCTACTACAGGTATAATTAGTGCTGGTCTTCCTTCTGATTTTGCTACTGTTGTAACTGGTATTATTTGTGATCAGTCCAATGTGACTTTATCTAGACAGCCAAGGAATGTGAGCAAAGTTACACATTGGATCTTGAAATGCCAACTTTTTGAAGTGCAGTGACCTGAGCATGTCACAATGATCTTCCGAAAATCCACAAGATGACTTCTTTTTTACTGTTTCATCTACAAACCACATTATATCAAAACAGATTAAAAACACACATTTTGTACTGATATAATTGCATTAATCTTCCCTACACATCAAGAATACAGTCGTAATCTGATCAACAAGAGAATTAAGTCAGGCACTTTAGAAACAAAAGAAAACAAAAAGGAAAACCCAGTTAGGAAGGCCACAAATTGTTTTTTTAAGGTTATAAAATTAAATCCTACTGAACTCTTTTTTTCTTTGTTTCTCATAATTTTAAATTCTTTCACTGAACCCTGGTGTTTATTCCCTCAGAATATCTTTTCTACCTACAATGCAATGTTATCTTTTCTACAATACAGTAACAAATTAGCAAGTAAAATATTTGCTATTATTCTCTGACACTTAAATAATGAGAACGTATTTTAATTCCCCTTAAAAATATTTTTTCTGAGGGAGGTCTTTCTAAAAGTCTTATGAATCACGTGGGAATCAATAGAAGGATTCTGGTTACAGATGAGGGAAACCTGACTGTGGCAGAGATTAGTCAAATACACATTTTTTAAAATCACAATACTTTTTTCACTGCGGATTTTGTGGTAATAACTTCACTTGTGAGAATTCTAATATTGTCTGGACTCAGACTATTCAAAAAAATACTGTTCAGCAAAGTGCAAGGAGCTCCTAATTCAATAGTTCATTCTCGGTAAAAACAACTCAAGAAGAAAAAATATTAATTTTGTCCACTAAACACCAGTACATAAATGGTGACATGCTACTGTACAAGAGTTATCATCTCCTATAAACCCTAGAGAATTTAAAATGGGTAAGTATTTGAAGTATTTAAGTATTTAAAACAGGGGGAAAGACTGGTAAGATGTGTTGGAGGGTTAGCTTTGCGTTTATACAAAAATACTTTTGATTTATGGGATTGAATACTAGAGTGCCAAATCTAAGTGATAACAGAACTGGAATAGCTGACTATCTTTAGAAATTCCCGACTGATTGGTTATCAGTCCCCAGTCACCAATCTCTGAGAAAAGTATTGAGTATTAAAACCAAATGTTTCTTTAAGAAATGAAAACTAAAATGAAGAGAGATTAAATTAATGGATTACTGGGCTTAAAAAATGACATTTTACCTACAGATAGTCACGTTTATTAAAAAGATGTCTTTTGCAGGTGTGGTACAAGAATAGAACAACAAAGTCTTTCAGAAATGCAAAAATTAAACACATGTTGAGTACAAATACAAATTAAGATTTTTATCCCTTTGGACTCAGTAAGTGTTGGACTCAATAGCTTTGAATTTTATTGAGAGTTAGGCACTGAATTCACCCCAGCTTCCCTGTGCCTTGGCAAACTCCAGCCCGGATTCCTGATCAAGATCAATAACACATAAATATGTAATGGTATTGTGTTTCAAGCTAACTTAAGTCAAAACAATAAGTAATTGGCTGAGGAGAACAGGATTATTTACCAAAGCTAACTGTAGCCCTCCTCCCTTCCTAGTCACTGGACAGTCAAAGAGGTTTCTTGAAAACCTCACTTTAAGGTATGAATTTCTTGCTCTGTGCCTTATCTCTTTTCTTTGGTTCTGCAGTGAGTGTAGGGGGACACTTACACTAAGATAAAGTACCCCTTTTTGAACATGTCCCTCATCTCCCCTTCAGTGCACTTGGAAAATTTGAATACTGCTTCTTGGACACATAAAATGAATATGTATAACTCTCTCTTTTCCAGTGTACCACAATGTACATAAGTAAATAATCTTTCACCAATGAATAAGTAATATGTCTAAGGCAAACAAAACGTATCTTGGCAGCAATTTTTCTCTCTTTGAGCAATATGTTTGCTTTGGCTAAATCATCATTAGCAACAACAAATTAGCTCTTTGATTACTGTTGCTTTGCAATTTAAAACCAAGTAACTAATTTATCTACCCAATAAAGAAAGAAACATTGGCTTAAATGAAAGAGGGAAAAGGTATTTTAATCTGCTTGAAATTTTAGATGCTCAGCTTCTTTTGCTAAGAAATCTCCAAGTTTAAGAATGACAGAACTGCATTCAGTTTTCCTTCATGTTGAAAACACCTTTAATGAAATAACTCATCTTGTGCTACTTACATGGGAGATGAACTGATAGTTGCAAGGTCTTCTGCCTCAAAGCACAGAAAGCTGAGAAAAGTCAACATTATCAGAAGTCTTCTGCTTCCAGACCTGAATCCAGGCTTTTGAATAACCACAACTACCATTCTAACTGTTAATGGTGCATAGAAGCACATTATAATGCCAGCACAAACTCTGGAATTGTAAGAGAGCATCAGAAATGGTGACAGTGGTATAGCTGTGTGAAAATCACCACTCTCTTGCTGATCAGAGCTCCACAGTCCTGCTAAGAGAAAAGTCTAATGAACATGTTTGAGTGAAAGGGTCAACTGTCTAGTGTACCACATTCCATGTGGAGAGCTATGCCACCTCTGTAGTACAAGCTCTGCACAACACTGAACCGTGCCATAAGAATTATGTGATGGACTTACCAGATCACTTGAAAAACCTTATGCATCAGTAAGATGATACTACACTGTATGATGTCAAGACTCCTTGGCCAGATTTTCAAAGCTTCTGGGAAGCTGACACCTCTCACCAGGGACAGCAGTGCTGAGAAACTCTGGAAATCTTCCCTTTTGATTTAAGTGTTTAAAAGTTCCTTCTGAAGCCCTTCACTAGAAACATTAGGATTAATAGTGTTCACTGCAGCAATTATTACTTCATCCATGACAATTATGTGTAAAAATGAGGCAAGGTCTGTAAAGAAAGGACATTTCTTTTATTAAAACTACTGGTGCAGTGGGGGAAAGAAAGTTTTCAGGAACATAATCCTTCAAGTCTTTCTATTTACTCAATAATATATCTGATGAAGCATTTAGAAGGTGGTCACCTATGCAACTGTGTCCAATTTAAAACACACTGTCTACATATTCAGAAGATGGGAAATTCTTGTCATAGGTGCTTTAGAAAGTAGGAATACACAGAGGGAAAAAAAAAAAAAGAAGAAAAATTTACACCAAATCTTTTACCTAAGACCAATTTTCTAAGAAAATGGACAATAAAGTATTATGTCTATGACAGTATGAGACGGAACGTATTGTTATAGCTAGTTCAGGAGTCTGCTTTCTCTCACAACGAGGCAAAGGCTTGTTGTAGGTAGTTCCAGTTTTCAGATCTGTGTAATGAGTTAAATGGTCTTATTCTTAGCTTCCTTAGGAGATGTGGAAAATCGTAGACAACAATTCTTTGGTCATCAGGTACTACCAGTGCTAAACTGCATCACTGGCATGAGCCAAAAGCTCTATTCACTCTACTTACACTCCAATTATAGCTCACTGACATTCTTTATATCAGCCTAAGATACTATTTACTGACTTAGAAAACAAAGCAGAAAGCTATACAGGAAAAAACCCTGGATGTGGTCACAATAAGAAAAAGACAAGCAATGTTATATAAAGAGGTTTGGTGCCAGATGATACATACTCATCTTGATCTTATTCCAAAAAATGTCATAGCAGAAACGAGTCCATCCTCAGTTATGGCAGATATTAAGTCTGGTAAACTAGTCTTTATAATAGAGAAAAAGTGCTGTGTGGTAAAGTCCTCGTACTGCTTTCAGTATCATTATGTTACATTGCACCTAAAGCAGAACCAGCAGGTATCTTAATGAAAGATGAAAGCTGAGTGGCAGCAAGACTATTAAGAAAGAAAGAAACAAGGGTAGACTCATATTATTTGCTGCTTAACGGAGTGAGGAAATATATTTGGGGGTCTTATTTCTAAGCAGCTTCCAGCCCTTAATGCATTATTTATGTGACTCTCCTGTGTAACTTACACAGAGGTTATCTGTACTCATCAATAGACAATATTTGCTGCTGCACAAGGGATCATTTCCCACAACAGTGGTACAATTTCAGTTGTGAGTTATGCCATTTTTTTGTTGACCTCAGTGGCATGTAGTGACAACACATGTGGCAGCATAGGGAAACTAGAACTAGTAATAATAAAGATCAATAAACTTATGTTGACTTCCAAATATCACATAATGTCTGATGGTATAATGTGTTACCAGCTTAATGCCAGCTCGTTTCTAGGATTACAGATTGTTTATTTTAATCAAACAGGTGTATATTACAGCATTTTTATATCCCTTCAGTAAACATATATTTTAAAAAAATCTTTAGTGGAAGTTTGTTGAAAATAAGTCTACCCTGTGGCAAACTATATTCGGGCATATAATTATAGGGAGCTCAGCAATATAACTTTCACATAGATCAATACTTTGAGATTCCCAGCACAATTCTCTCTTTATCTTTGCTGATATAAATGAAGTCTTCATGTTGAATTAGCTCAGCAAGGGTAGAGTGCTTCATGTCAGGATTTAGACAAAGTGGTTAAATTTATTCAGTATGCAAAAATCTGAAGAATAAGTGAAAAAAAATAGAGGGAGGGGAGGAGAGAGTCAGACAACTATTTAGTCACAACAAAACAAAACTATCCCAGTTTTTAGAAAAGATTTTAAAAGCCCTATAAAACATACAATAATACTTTGTAAGATCAACATTTTGTAATTTTTGTAAGCAAAAATTTGAGGTTTATGTTACCTTTTTTTCAAATAATTCTTCTAGTAAAAGTGTGCAAGAATTCCGCTTTGCTCAACAGGCCTTCCTCTCTGCTATCACTGTTCATGCCTCCACTTTCTTGAAACATAAGGCTAGCTTTCAATAAATAACTACATAGCAAGTTTTTTATGTAAAAGCATTCCAGGAATAAAATTTCATTTTTGAAAATGCAGTCTGGTCTTGTTTAGATCTATGTTGTGTTCAATCTGTGCTGAACATAATTTTGAAGTTAAAGTAACCACCTGGGGGAAAATTCTGATCTCCTTGACTTACTTGGTTCCATAACTTGTAGCTTGGAGATGCCATTAAAAATAGAGTTTGTACTGACTGCTGTGACAAAGCTGCATCTGAGATAGCTACAAGTTCTTTATGTTCCCAGATTTGTTGAGTAATGGCAACCACAGGGTAACATTATGATAACATTTAGCATGTATTCCTTTGCAATGACTTCCACACCATGTGTGTGGTTAACAAATACCATATGACCCACCAAACCTAATACTGTTCTATGTCAATAAACTTGTTACAGTTTTACATAGTGTTACCATAGCATTTGAGACCATTAGCTTAAAACGCTACCTTTTTTTTTATTTTTTTAAATAAAATATTTCTTTTCAAGTAATTTGGTTTTACTGTGGCTGGTCATGCTTTAAAAACAGATGTAATTACTACATATATCACGTATGCATTAATATAAGGTATCTCTTCATTGTGACTTCTCACATCCTCCTTCCTTCACTTAGGTTACTTTAATATTTATTTTGAACCAATTTCATCAACGTTTACAAGGCAGAGGCATTTGAGGGCAAAACAGATCCTTCTTTTGAAAATTAACCTGAAATAACACAGGTATGGCAAGCAACGAGGCAAATTTAAATTTGAAGCATAAGGGGCAGAGCTGAAACAGAAATTACTTGCAACCTAGAACAATTATTTTCCTACCTTTAATTCCAGATATCTCAAGAAAGCCCAAGGAGAAGAAAAAGAATCATGCTACAGATCCTTATGTTGCGTGTTAGACTGTTACAGTTAAAATGCTCATGAGAGAAAAGTCCAATGGATGTTTAGCATAGTTTTCTGTACTGAGCAACTCTCCTTCACAGGCAAAGTTAGCATCTTTTGAAGTCATTACCTTCCCATCATCATTAATTGTACATAACTTTATTTGTTACAATTCACATCTCTGTCAGAAATTACAATTATTGCAATCCCTACTCTTAACTGAAATGTATAGCCTTTGAATTTCTAAAGTAACAAAGTAAAGAACTATTATCTGCATTATACACTGTAAAGTGTGTTGGTAAAATGAAGAGGAATGATCAGAGAATTAATCAGCAATTATTTGGCAAAATTCTTTCTTACTCTCCCTTACTATGTCTGGTTTTTTTAATATACACATTTCTTGTTACATCACCAGACTGTCAAATCAATACTAAGGTATATTTCCTAAATCTGGATTTTCAACTAACTTCTTATCTGTGAATAGTCATTTGCTTATCTTTCATTTCATGTAGAGTCTGTGAAAGGGCCAGATTGACAGCACAGGAAATTGCAGTCTTACGTTTATCTACCAACAGGTACAGCACCAGCAGTAGTGTTATGAGCTTCCTCAAGCTCGTCTCTAGAAGTCTACTGCAAAGGAATAGTGTATCTTAAAAGCTGAGAGATTTGTTCACTTCATGTACTGTACAGCAGGTTGTCTAAGACCAGTATTCTACATTAGTTAGAGATAAAAAAGGTGGCAGAATCTGGATGAAGGAAGGCAATCATTATTCCTAAGAAATTTAATTAGTTTCTTCCAAAGGTATTTATGTAGGATGAAAATAGGAATTCTAAAATCAAAATACTGAAACAATGGTCAATTTTATTTCAAAATATTTTAATTAAGCTGAAAATAATTGTTTTCCAGAGAGTGGTCCACCATTTATGCTATGTCAATGACTCGTTACTTAAGAAGATAATACACAGAGCAGAATGCACTCAGGTGAACAAAGTTTCATTCCAGGCTACACTATTTCAGTTGGATTTGTGGCTGCTGTTGTAATGTCAGAACTGGATTCAAGTATGAGTCTGCAGCACTGAGTTTATGCTGTTGCCTCCTAGAAAAAAAAACAGAAAAATCCAAAAGAAATGCCATTTATTGCCACCTTCACATCCAAACATGATATGGAGCAGCAGTTGATAGTGGCAACATCCCAAGGCAATAAAGTATCCAGGAAGAATGTCAGTGCAGGAGGAGATGAAGCATTTGCATGGAAATCAGACACTGAAGAACATGTGTTATGTTGGTAAATTGTACACGTAGGAAATGCTAGTTTTGAGGACTGTTCCCAGATCATAGAGTCTGTCCACAGACTCTGTGAACTACCCTGAGCAATGGATGGTCTATCGTTATACAGCCTTGGATTTGAAGACTACAGGCTTGCTTTCTGATCTTTTCTGGTTTTCCAGGTTACTCAGATGAAGAGGTATATCTAATTCAGCATACGCCATTTAGCATGCAACAGCAACTGTGTTAGTCACTCTTTCAGAATTAGTGCATGGTCTTTTCCCATAAAGAAAACAGGCTCTGTTCAAAAAGCTACAACTCTTGATACAGAACCATGAGAAACATAACTCGACCTCGTCATAGATGACACTGTCATCTTCTATATTTTTGTAAATAATTTAACTTACTCAAAAGATGGATTGAATTAGTAAGACCCATTCTACAGAAAAAGAATTTTCTTTGTCCCAGAATAGCCAATGGAATGGATGCCATAAGATTGCCCCCACCATAGCTTCTCATTGCAAAGTGTGCATAAACAGAGGCAGATAACATCTGCATGGGAGTTTACACTGGCCTTCCTGTAAAAAGGGAGTACTAATGTCCACACCACAGGAGGATCTAATTCTTAAAGCAAACAACCAACCAAACAAATCTCACAAACTAATATTAACATGCATATTTTAATAATCAGTGTAATTAATAATGGGTTTGAGATACCCTGTCTTCTCTTATCTGTCCACTAGAAAATGATACTACAAAAGAAATAAGTAAACCTCATCTTATTAGTTTCAGTTCCAAGTGCAAGCTAAAAACTAGCAATAGAAAGCTGCAAAAGCAATGGTGATTTCTTCTTCTGTTAGCCTTGTTTAATAATCACAAGTTTGGATCTTTTTGATCTCACCATCTTGCTTCAGAGTTTTCCATGTCCCATAACGATTCACAGAGCAGCATGGATGTGATGCATTTAAATAGCACTGTAGTTTCTCCTGCTTTGGCTACATTTGGAGCTCCATCAGTCCAGGGGAATTTCATAATTCTGGAGCATCTAACTCTGCCAGTGCATTTACATGAAGCTGCTGAGGATCACCACAGACAAGCAAGCCACAGGAGCCTGCCAATTAGTAGCTATAACAGCTATAATTTCAGTTCAGCACAATTTAATCAAATCTGCTTTTACCTCAAAACCTTCAAGCCCTATGTTCGGTGCCAAAAAGAACTGTCATGATTTAACCCCGGCCAGCAGCTAAGCCCCACAGAACAGCTTGCTCACACTCCCTCAATGGGATGGGGGATAGTCAGAGGGGTAAAAGTGTAAAAACCCCAGGGTTTAGATAAAGAGAGTTTAATAGGTAAAGAAAAAGCTGCGTGCACAAACAAAGCAAAACAAGGAATTCATTCACTCCTTCTCATTGACAGGCAGGTGTCCAGCCATTTCCTGGAAAGCAGAGCTCCATCACATATAATGGTTACATGGGAAGACAAACTCCATGAGTCTGAACATTCCCCCTTAATCCTTCCTCCCCATAGCTTTTGTTGCTAAACAAAATGTCATATGGTATGGCATATCCCTTAGGTCAGTTGGGGTCAGCTGTCCCAGCTGTGGCTCCTCCCAGGTCCTTGTGCATCCCTGGCAAGGACATATTCCATTTTCCATTCTGTCTTCTTGCGCAAACTTAGTAGGGTTTCATACAAGAGATAAGAATGTTGCTGTTAATTTACTCCATCAAAAGAAAGTGAGAAATAAATGCACAGTGGTTAGCTGAATCAAAAGTATATAAAAATGATAAGACAAAGGAATCGAGATGGCTAGCAAGCTGTTTTCTTGGGAGAAAGTGAGGATATATACCCTGGTAGCATAGAGAGGAAGAAAGGGAAAGATGTCTGTTATTTTTGCATAAGGAGAGCCAACCACTCCAGTCTTCAAAAAGGGCAAGAAGGAAGACCCAGGAAACTACAGGCCAGTCAGCCTCACCTCCGTCCCTGGAAAGATGATGGAACTGCTCGTTCTAGGCATCATCTCAAAGCATCTGGAGGAAAAGAAGGTTATCAGAAGTAGCCAACAGGGATTCACCAAAGGGAAGTCATGTCTGACTAATCTGATAGCCTTCTATGATGGCATGACTGGACGAATAGATGACGGGAGGGCAGTGGATGTTGTCTACCTTGACTTCAGCAAGGCTTTTGACATTGTCTCCCACAGCATCCTCATAGGCAAGCTTAGGAAGTGTGGGTTGGATGAATGGACAGTGGGGTGGATTGAAAACTGGCTGGCAGATAGAGCTCAGAGGGTTGTGCTTAGTGGCACAGAGTCTAGTTGGACGTCTGTGACAAGTGGTGTTCCCCAGGGGTCAGGACTGGGTCCAGTCCTCTTCAACAGATTCATCAAGGACATGGATGAAGGGACAGAGTGTACCCTCAGCAAGTTTGCTGATGACACAAAACTGGGAGGGGTGGCTGACACACCGGAAGGCTGTGCTGCCATTCAGCGTGACCTCGACAGGCTGGAGAGCTGAGCAGAGAGAAACCTCATGAAGCTGCACAAGGGCACGTGTATGGTCCTGCACTTGGGGAGGAATAACCCCATGCACCAGTACAGGTTAGGGGCTGACCTGCTGGAAGGCAGCTCTGTGGAAAGGGACCTGGGAATCTTGGTGGACAACGGGATGACCATGAGCCAGCAATGTGCCCTTGTGGCCAAGAAGGTCAATGGTATCCTGGGGTGCATCAAGAGGTGTGTGGCAAGCAGGTCAAGGGAGGTTATCCGGCCCCTCTACACTGCCCTGGTGAGGCTGCACCTGGAGTACTGTGGCCAGTTCTGGGCTCCACAGTTCAAGAAGGACAGGGAACTGCTGGGGAGGGTACAACAGAGGACTATAAAGGTGATTAGGGGGCTGGAACATCTTTCTTATGAGGAAAGGCTGGGGGACTTGGGTCTTTTTAGTCTGGAGAAGAGAAGGCTGAGGGGGGATCTGAACAATGCCTATAAATACTTAAAGGGAGGGTGCCGGGAGGATGGGACCAGTCTTTTTTCAGTGGTGCCCAGTGATAGGACAAGAGGTAATGGGCACAAACTTGACCATAGGAAGTTCCACCTAAACATGAGGAGGAGCTTCATTCCTTTGAGGGTGGCAGAGCACTGGAACAGGCTGCCCAGAGACGTGGTGGAGTCTCTGACTCTGGAGACATTCAAGACCCGCCTGGACGCCGTCCTGTGCAACCTGCTCTAGGTGACCCTGCTCTGGCAGGGGGTTTGGACTAGATGATCTCCAGAGGTCCCTTCCAACCCCGGTGATTCTGTGATTCTGTAAATATGATATCTCACATAAACCTGTCATTGTGTAGTTTTTTGCCTTTATTGGAACCATGCCATTGCCAATATGGTTCCACAGCTTGTTTAACTACAAGGGGAGATGATAGTTCATGGATCTGTTCCCAGCTTTGATCAAAATTCCCTGAAAGAGTTAGGGTGAAGATACAGCTGATCAGACACAAAAATCCAGGTGTACTCCCTTTAATTCCTTGAAAAGTTTTTTAAGAATTTTTTATATACGATAGAATCCCTATACTGTGCATCACCCACAGGCAACATACTGAAATCCATTCAAGGTCAAAAATGTCAAAGAAAACTTTAAGTCATGAATTCTGTTACTTGAGACCAAGCAGAAGTTAGGGTTTGACTAGCTTAGAGAAAGTGTAAAATTGCATGATGTTTCATATTTTACCTTAACTAATACATACTCACCTAACAAGAAGTCCAGCACATTAATATTTTCCTACATTATGTTCAAAGTGTCAGACTATCATTTCCTCCAATATAATAAAATCAGTCAGAGAAAGAGGGAGGTACATGAGAAGTGGAATTGTTCTGCAGCAAATTTCACTCATGTGATTTGGAATATGCAATTTTTAAAAAATGTGTTTTAATGAATAATGTGGTACATGTTATATTCCAGAAGGCAAATATTTTGGCTTCCATTGACTCGATATCTGCCAGACCAGTTTTAGGCTAAATCCTGAGACATCCTAATTACAAATCCTTAGTATGAGTTTCAAATACATGGCACCTTTCTAAAACCTAGCCCATCAAGAATAAGCACAAAAAACCCCTCCTCTATATATTGTAAGATATATAACACAATTATACCCACATACATGATTAAATTATAATCTGAGTATGAACCTCCTTAACCATGTTGTAGGAAAATTGAATTTCATTCCTAGTACTTTTCATCTTTTTACATACTGTAAGTTATGTAATAATCTGATTGGAGTGTTTTCAGCAGTGTGTATGTAGGCTGAAACACCTTGTTTTAAGAAAGATGAAACATTCTACAGAGACTTACCTGTTTTAAAAACGTTCATAGCTAGATAGTTCTTGTAAACTAGGGATCTGTGGAGAGATAACAGGCAGACATTGCAACAGTATGAAGGGAGCTGAAGAGACTGGCTGGGAAATTTCACATATTTCATTTTCATTTCCACTCAGAAGTTACAGCAAAATAGTTTTTACATCTTTTACACATATCTAATGTTTAATGTGCTTTAACTATGACTGTGTCCAAAGAAGAAAAGCACATCTAATAGCTTGGAGGTTATCACTGAATTTTTTGAGACCTTCATTCCTACCTCTTACTTTAGTTTGCAAAATACATGTTTTTAATTGCAAATTGGTCAAAACAAACTTCAAATTTACAAACTTCAAATCCATATGCCGTTCCAAGTTTAGGTATGAAACCTGTGCAAGAAGAAATTTGTTTGGCCTGTATGTGATACTTAGACCAAAAGCTGTCTCTCTCATCAACTTCTACGACCATAGGTCTGAGGGTTGTTAGTCCTAAACCGCTAGTTTGAGATTATGTCTAGCTGCATGTACAGCAAAACACCACTTGATACTAGAGCAGAACTGTGTAAATGCAAAGTGATTCTACCAACTTATACGAATGCATCAGAAAGCAGAATTTCCTCTTTAAATGTATCAGCTGAATTATTTTTACTGAGGTGAACAGTCTTAATTTTAAAATCCTTTATTTCTAACAATATAATTCTGTTTTATCTTTACACTGAAGCACCCCTAAATATTTTTAAAGCTTTAAAGAGTAAACCCCACAGGAACAACATAATAAAAAATTGCAGCCATGTCTAGTGTAGAAGACAGCCTTTTAATTCTACAAAGGAAGCAAGATGAGATAGGTAGTGTGGAGAAACATATGAATTTGAAAATTCAGCTATGATTTGAGTGGATGTAGGTGCATTTAGTTTTGTGATGCAATCAAGCTGCAATTAACTTCAAGTAGCAAGAAAAGTCTTTGCCAAGAAATGTTCACAGTTTTGTCACAAAAAGCATAACAACCATTCTAATAAAATAAGAAAAAAAATTGTGCTCCATTAATTACTTTATTACTAAGGATTTATATTAAAATGTGATAGATACTTTCATCATTAATTATATTATCATTATCATGAGTAGTCTTACCACCATAATGTAAGTCTCAGTCAAGCTACTACTGTGTTATGTGAGACTTTTTTTAATTGTTTATATTATTATTGCACACATTTTTCCGTCATCAAAAACTCCTTGATATAATCTAGTATGTGGTCATGAAGCCTTGGCAAGTTCTACAGACATCAGCCTATTTGAATTTCCTTCCATGACTCTTCCCACATGATAAGAACACCCATGCAGTACATAACATTATTACATGACCAGGCAGGATATCAGGGACTTCTGAGTGCGAATCTACTGAGGCTACATCTACAGTGCTAAATAAAACCGCTACAAGCCTCTGTGGTGTGATGTCCAGCCGTGCCTCAGGAGATGGCATCCACATGAAGATCATTCCCAGAGGGCAGTATAGACATGACCACATCAGCCATAGCTGCTCCTGCTCACCTCCAACAGAGCTCTCAGGCCATCTGTCAGCAGGAGTTCAGACAACTCTTTCTTCTTTCATGCCGCACCTCAAGGCACACAACACACCCTTCAGTTCATTGCTATGCAAACATGACTTCTATAGGCTGCCCAAACCCCCTGACATTAACTCAGCCACTTTAAACTGAAAGAAATGCCCACTGAAAATAACTGTTATTTTGTAGGCCTACGAGAACACCAGACTTGGAGAAAACATGGGCTATGTGAAATAGCCTGACCATGCTGCCATGTCTCATGAGAAAAGACTGTTTTATTAAGGAGTGTAGACACACTGTAAGCATACCTCCAGGCCTCAGGACAGCCGTTGCAGCTGACCAGTGCAACACATCTCAGTTCAACTAGCTGCACTTGTCACGTGGGGCTGTGAACGGGATGATATGCTGCATCTCAGCATTGCGAGTCAGTAAGATACAAAAAAGCTGGTGAGCAAGGTGCTGAAAACAAATGTTAATGCTTGGTGAGTAAGACTTGACAAAACTGATTGCATACATTGGCATCTAGTAAATTCTCAAGTCCTGCCTATTTCTCTAAGAAAGAAAATTACAGGATATTACAGTAGTACAGAACATAGGAAAAGCAATAATATTTCCAATCTGATATTTTATATCTTTTAGAAAAATTTCAATACTTCTAAGCTCAAAAAGCTAATTAAAACTACATCAATCAAAATATTATCTGTGCAATACTGATTGAAAAGAAGCAGTTCCTGATCTGGGCTGTCAGTCCAAAAGCCCAGGTATTCTTCAACATTTCTCCAGATCTACATTTTTATAAGTAACAATGAAATGTACTTAGAGTAACAACTAGACTGTTCTTTTGTCTTCCATTCATTATTGTTATTCATCATTTATGTTGCACTGAATAAAATAATCACAATTATCAAATCTAGATACTTGTTTAGAAGTAAGAGTTGCTTCTTTGTGTGTTTCCTAAATTCTGCTGGGTGGTACTTAGGGAAAAGCAGATGATCAGCAGATACAGAGTTGGAATAACTGGGCAGCTGGCAGCACAGCAGAGCAGAATATTAGAGAGCTTCTGAGCTGCTAAGACAAATTTATCCATATCAAGAATTTGAGCAGTGTTATTTCTTATTACTTAAAGCCTGTGAAAGGCTCAGTGACTTACAAAGGGGAAATTACAGTAGCATAGCTAGGACCAGAAGAATGGTATATAAGGCAACCTGAGTAGACAGCCATCCAGTCAAACCACCTAATTCTTTAAGAATAAAAACAAGCAGAGAGAGATTTTGCCATGAACACTGTAAGACGCAATATATGTCAGGAGACCTTATTGTAGCTGCCTTTCACAGGGAGAAAATTCACACAGTTTATTGCTGCCCCTTCAGCCAACTTAGTCTGGCCTAGCGTATGAGTCCTCCTATTTGTATGGTTGTGCTAATGAGTTCTATCTCTTTCTTGTGTACAAGCAGATTTACAATGGCAGGGCCTACTGTGCCATTTCAGCAGCTTGCGAATGACTTGTGTCATAGGATGAAATTGCTGTCCTTCCACTATTGCCACCTCCTAAAGGGAATCAATGGGCTGTCCCTTCTAGTGACGGGGTTCAGGGAATCAACTAATTTGTGGGTTTTAAATACTCCAGCAGGTAATACTACTCCATATATAAACAGAATCGTTAAGTGCTGTTTAGCCAACATGAGCATTATTCATTGGTCAGTCTCTATCGTCGTTCACATAAGCAGAGAGGGCCACTAACCAACAGTGGAAAGCCATTAGAGTTCAATCAATTTCCTGTAAGCCTCTTTCTACTGCGCTCAATGTTCATGTGTTCATTTCTTTGCACAGTGTGGTGCTGCACTGCTGAATACAGACTATGTGTCACAGTTTCATAACTAATACCTTAGTCGGTGGTGATCTAAACATTTCACTTCTAATTCTCTGGAAATAGATTTTTTCTCCAAAACAAAATGATTATATTTGATCCTAACCCATTTCTCCTGTTTGATAAGAGTATCACAAAGACTGTTCAGTCTGTATGGATTTCTCCTCAGAGTCTAGTCTATCTCTCTCCTCTTGCCTTCCATTGACAAGTCTGCCCATTCTTTTTCTGCACTACTTTATTAATCAATATTCTGACTTATGGCATCTGTCACTGAGAGTGATGCTACATAGTGGCACAATATGGGATTTCTCAGAATTAAAGTACTTGTCTGCATATCCATGCACTTTTGCTTTTATATTAATTGCTTATGTCATAGTGAACATAGCTCTCACTAAACCTCTTCATCTGGCACATGCCAGCTGACAGTGGAAAATTCACTTAACCTTGAGAGCAGAAGTGTGGTCTGAAATCTTCAAGTGTCAATCAGAGCCACAATATGCAATTTCTTGCACTCCTTCATGCATCTACATTTCTGATCAAAGAACTGGTAACAAGAAACACTGACTTTTGAACTGCAGTATAATGTACAAATATCTTAAGTAATAAATTCTTGCCCTCTTGCCTTCTTTTATAGTTACTTCTTATACTTTGAATACCTTTCAGACCAAGTCAGACTGAATCTACTGTCATTCTTTTAACAACTGGGTTGACGTCTTTCACAAAGAACCTTCACACAGGACAACAACTTCCTTTAGAAAAAAGTCTTACAGCAATAAATTTGCTTTGAGTCTTATCAAAATACAGCTACCAATAAGACACGTAGTTTACAGAAACAGTATTTATTCATAGACCTCACAGAATGCCCACTGTAAACATCTTTATATCAAACTAATCTAAGAGGTTTTTTCACCTGCACATGCTGGCATTAAGATATAGAACCTTTAGACCCTGATTTTCTGCCATAAATCTCAGTTACATCTCTAATTTAGAAGCTTCACATCTGTGCAAGTGCTTCTACAGTTATGTCCACGGACTGTCTGTTAGAAAGACTGAAGGATCGGTACTTCTCAGTTTTGTTTTGTTTCATTTTGGTTTGTTCTGCTTTGTTTCCAATATCCAAAATATAGAGTGGTTTGTTTCATAGTAAAGGTTTGACCTTGTTCTGATTTTGTTAAAGTGGAAATATCATTTCAGTTTAGATCAGCATAAAGCAATGCATAAGAGAACACTACTCCACCTAGTTCTCACTCCACGTATAAAACAATGGCTCATTACTGCTCAAGAATAAGATCTTTTGGGTATGAAAACATTACCAAAGTGCCAGTAGTGACCAACAAAATAATCATATTGCGAGAGAAACAAAACAGAGAATGTCACTTTGTCAGTTTAAGTCCTCAGCTCACCCACACCTGGAAAGAGTTCAGAGAAGAACAATGGGGATAATCACAACTGTCATGAACAGAGCAGAGAGAGCTCAGCTGTTTATCAGCCCTTCCACTCAGGATGTTAAATGAAACATAACATAAGTATGTGATTTCTCATGTAGCAGGAAGTAGGGGTATGAAATTCATTGTCTTCAGAAACTTTTAATGCTAATGGCTCCAGTTGCCTATGTCTACGTTTTTAAAAGCGCAAAGTCATTGGAGATCATATTTTAGTAGCAATCTTCAAAGTTCTGGCCTATCATTTGCTCCATTTTAAAGCAAATACAGTGACAATGATATAAAGACTCATTTGACCCATTAGATGTTCCTAAGCACCCACATTATGGGGTGTATAAACACCCTGCCTACAAGAAAATTGCTGAAATAATGAGTATAACTGGTGAAATAAATGTACCTGGTAATGATTTGCATAAGGAAGCAAAAGTAGCCCACAACACCAATTGCTTCAAAGCAAAACAAGGCCAGTAGACTGCTATAGAAATTATAAATCACATATATTGAACTTTTAGCAGTGATAGGTTTATATAAGATGTAACCGAAATAAGCCTTTTAATAATACACGTTGTTTCACCAAAATTAGATTTTGTTGCCATTACAATAAATGGCAGCTAGACATTAGGCAAAGATTCTGCTGCTGCCAAGCACCTTCTTTTTTACTGGAATCTTGCTTTATTTTTACATTTGAAACAAACATTAATCTACAGAAAAGATCCATAGCAATGATTTTTGAAAAGTAGTACTCTAGGTCCGTCCACTGAAATAGTTCATGTTATGTATACATCTGAACCGAAACCCAGACAGCTGAGTGCTGGGCAGCTCAACCTTAGATCAGGTATTTTCAGGATATGCCTGAATTTATGTTAAAACAGGGCTCATGAGATAGATAAATAGGTTCAAACCACTGCTGTTCAATGCAGAGAATTCATGGGGATGGAGCTGATGTACAAGGCAGATGCTGGTGCAACAGAACAATAACAAACTAGGAAGAAAACTAAAAAAGAAATAATTGAAAGGGAAAAGATCAGTCAGAAGTGCAAGTCAGAATGCTACATTTACTTTCTCATTAACCTGCTTCTTGAAAGAGACCCTGTACATGGATGTTTGTCTGGTTTGGCAGGTAGAATGGGTTTTCACAAAAGGAAAGGAGTAGGGCAAATTACTACAGTCAGCATATGGATTCCCATACTATCCTGCATTGAATTTCCTTATACATTTTGTCTCAGATGAATAGAGTAGAGATATGTTGGGTTTACTGTTAAGACCCAGGCTTAAGTAGACACATCAGAAAATAAAATGCTGCTGGACATCTTGCATTTCATCTGTTCTGAAGACTATATAAAATTTTGATTTCTATGTTTTTATCTAAAAACAGGTATGTATGAACTGCCAGATGTGGCTGTAGCGACTGTTATTCTACTACCTGGGTGAAGACTAGAAGCTCTTTCAGTGAGGAAAGATCTGAATTCTAAGTTGGTAATGAAAATTATAAGAAAGAAAATCTCTATGTAAATTATAACTAGATTGATAGTGCAGAGGGCCCAAGACATTTTAATCTGGAGAAAGTGGATTTTATAACTGATTTAGATTTATTTTGTCTAGACTAAATTTAAACTTTATTTTTGTTAGAAGAAAAGAAAAACAAGCATTCAGAGTAAGAATGATAGTTTTACCTTTTCTTAAACTCCCTAGCTGAAAAGCCTAGAAGAGAAATTGTATTCTCTTAATGTGTATCTAGAGCAGGTTTACAGGTTGTTGAGCATCAGATAGGCACAGGACAAAGTACAAATGCATCTGTGTGGTTAAATTATACTAAAACAGCATGATACAGAAACTCATTTCATCTGGACCCATGATTACTTATTTGACCACTGGCCTGTATGCACATATTCCACTGGTTTCAGCTGAAGAATTGTGGCAAGAGAAGAGGAAAGAAATTTGGTGTTGGAAAAAGAGTATGTAAAATGCATTGAAATAAATGGAGGAGCCGACAAGGAGAGGTGTACTACTGGACCTAGTACAGACCAACAAAGAGGGACTGGTGGAGGACGTTAAGGTGGGGGGCAGCCTCAACTGTAGTGATCATGAGAAGATCAAATTCAGGATTATGTTCAGCAGGCATAAAACAACAAGTAGGCTTGCAACCTTGGACTTCAGGAGGGCTAACTTTGATCTCTTCAAGAAACTGCTTGGAGAAATCCCATGGGTTAGGGCTCTAGAGGTTAGGGGGGCTCAAGAGAGCTGGTTGATATTCAAGTATCTCTTCCTCCAAGCTCAGGATTAGTGCAACCCTTAGAGCAAGAAATCAGGCAAGGGAAGCAGGAGACCTGTATGGTTGAGCAGGGAGCTTCTGAAAAAGCTCAAGGGGAAGAAGGAAGTTTACACTAAGTGGAAGAAGGGACCAACCACTTGGGAAGATTACAAGAATGCTGCCAGAGTATGCAGGGACGAAACAAGGAAAGCCAAGGCCTCCCTGGAATTAAATCTGGCAAGGGATATCAAGGTCAACAGGAAGGGTTTCTTCAAGTACATCGCAGGCAAAAGGAAAAATAGAGAAAACCTGGGCTCACTACTGAATGAGACAGGGGCTGTGGTGACAGATGATGCAGAGAAGGCGGAATTACTGAATGCCGCCTCTGCTTCAGTCTTTAGTGCTCAGGCCAGCCCTCAGAAGTCCCAGACTGTACAGGTAACAGGTCTGGAGGAAGGAGAACTTTCCCTTGGTTGAGGAAGATCAAGTTAGAGATCAGTTAAGTAAAGTGGACATCCACAGTCCATGCTGCTGGGATGCATCCGTGAGTGCTGAGGGAGCTGACAGAAGTCATTACTGGGCTGCTCTCCATCATCTTTGAAAGGTCCTGGAGAACAGGCGAGGTGCCTGAAGACTGGAGGAAAGCCAATGTCACTCCAGTCTTCAAAAAGGGCAAGAAGGAAGACCCGGGAAACTACAGGTCAGTCAACCTCACCTCCATCCCTGGAAAGATGATGGAACAGCTCATTCTGGCCGTCATCTCAAAGCATCTGGAGGAAAAGAAGGTTATCAGAAGTAGCCAACAGGGATTCACCAAAGGGAAGTCATGTCTGACTAATCTGATAGCCTTCTATGATGGCATGACTGGACGAATAGACGAGGGGAGGGCAGTGGATGTTGTCTACCTTGACTTCAGCAAGGCTTTTGACATTGTCTCCCACAGCATCCTCATAGGCAAGCTTAGGAAGTGTGGGTTGGATGAATGGACAGTGGGGTGGATTGAAAACTGGCTGGCAGATAGAGCTCAGAGGGTTGTGCTTAGTGGCACAGAGTCTAGTTGGACGTCTGTGACAAGTGGTGTTCCCCAGGGGTCAGGACTGGGTCCAGTCCTCTTCAACAGATTCATCAAGGACATGGATGAAGGGACAGAGTGTACCCTCAGCAAGTTTGCTGATGACACAAAACTGGGAGGGGTGGCTGACACACCGGAAGGCTGTGCTGCCATTCAGCGTGACCTCGACAGGCT
>VFFE01007683.1:2001361-2021775 GCA_008921705.1 Burhinus oedicnemus | reverse complement strand
AAAAAAAAAAAAAAAGGAGGGGGGGAAGTTTAGAAATACTTCTAAAAATAGTTACCACTCTACTTTTAAAATAGATTTTTTTAAATTTTTTTTCTCTTTCTTTTCCAAAATGGCTGACCATACGACTATTGAGCAGTAGTAAATAAAATTCATATGCAATGTTTAGCATTCTTTCCTAGTAAAAACAATACTGTGAGATAAAATGATTCCCCCCACATACTTTGTCCCTCTTTTTGCTTTCTTCTCCTTAAGTGATAGTTCAATCCCCATTGATTTTTCTCATGGAATATTTAAGAAGTGGAAAAAAACCCCTAAAATATGTCACTTTCATAACATAATTCTACCTTGAAAGTACTGAAAAGCAAAGAATTCAAAAGAAGTTATAAACAAGGACACAGTGGAAGTTTAGTTGCTAAAGAGGAAAAAAAGTCAATATGTCCTACTAAGGTATATTAATCTGATGATCATTGAGTAAATTATTTTCCCCAAAAAATTGATGGGCTGGGTTTCAGCAGGCGTTTCCCCCATTAACATTTAGATCTCATTAAGAAGGAAATCACAGGAGAATACATGGAAGGAGAGCACTGGCCAACTGTTCTCTCATTGTGATAAATAGCTCTTTCTAAAAATAATGACAACTTTCTCACACTCTGGAATTTCAAATGTATATGGTCCCCTCTGGGACATAAGCATAATACTGTTCAAGAGCAAAAGACTGACTGCATCAGGGCATAGGCAAGACATTACTTGTCTGTGTCACCTACCGGCTGCCACAGAACACAATAATAGAGGCCACAGTGCCTCCCTAGGAAAGTGCAAGAGCCAAAGTTTGCAAAACAGACTTTGTTAACTTCTTCTGAATATTACATATTGCAGAAGAGCTAGGGAAGGCTCTTCTCCAAGAAATAGGATGTCTGGGACAAAGGACAGGCAGAGATTCAAGGTCATTCATATATCATTTTCTCATACCAGCTTGCTCCCCACCAAAAATTGTGGAACAATTGGTAAATGCCTTCATGTGCTTAAGGTAGTTTTTCTGCTGCTAGTTCTGAAGGGTTCACGTAACTCACACTCTACGGACATCTTACTACATAAAAATTTCTTCAGCTGACTTTTTCCTAGAGTTTTTCTACCCATGAAGAGAATATTTTTTTACATATATGTAATACCTTGCTCCTTTCTTTGCTTTAAAGATATTTTATATGACATTTTACAGACTTGCCAGAGGCAGCTCAAGTAGATGTTTGAACTGCTGTTCTTACATTGTCTGAATAATATAGTGTGTCTTATGGTCTTGCCTGTGGGATACTTCTTGCTCAGCTGATAAGACATAGCTGTAAAATGTAAAGAAATCTTCCAAAACCTAACGAATAAAACTAAATTTGTTAGAGCATTTTTAGCTCATAATATATCAAAATTATTAGTTATTATTTTAAAAATATTAAATAATGTGAACCATTAGCATATAAATAAGGTATTTCATCCACTGGTATCTGTAGGACATTTAACTTATAATTCTCACCCTTGCAAAGTCAATGGGAGTTTCTTTACTTATTTCAATAAAGGCAAAATGGTTTTAGTTTTACTAATAGGTTTCCAAGCAGCAACGAGGGAATACCAAAACATCCTGGTTTGCCTCACTTTTTCTACTCAGGTCAAGAAGGCTGTTAGGAATAATTATTCTTCTACATGTGAAGCTTTCTTATATTAGGCTTTTCAGCATTTAGCTGTGTCCCACATACTATGTAACATGTGCATGGTAAAAATAGGGGTGGGAACATCAACTACAGTGCCATTAGAAAACAGATGTGCCCAGCTCTATACCATTTCTAACAAATGCAGAATTTCTAACATTTTCATGCAAATCAGAACTTTGAAGGACAGCAGTGGCTTACAGGTGAATTTTGGGGAAGACTAAGAAAAATGAAAGAATGAAGTGCCAAGATCACCTTCGCACATTTGTAGGTCACAACATTTCCTGAAAATAATGTGGGGCATTTTTCTATCAAAAGTAGAACAGACCGGTGATAAAATTATATAACTTCCACAGTGCTTGTTGCTTCCAAAGTTTAAACTCTCTATCTTGGTGAAGCACTAATGGTTATGAGGAAGAAGTCATTGCAGGAGTAACAGCTTTTCATAGCTACTTCATACTATTTTCTATTCAAAATTGTAGTTTTACTGGAGTTGGGCTTCAGAAGTCTTGGGGACAGCTTTCCTTTTGTGTTTTTTTTTTTTTTATTAATCGACAAATTCTTTCATTTGGCTCCCAAGTCCCACTCCTAAGAGAGAAGTCCCTCTCTTAGGAGGGACCCTCCTAATTCACAGTCCTCTTTTTAGGAGATAGAAACTCTGCTGAACCTATCTATACAGTTATAAAAACCTAAAGATGAGAATAATTCATCCAGTTGCACATGTTGTGTCACGTACTGATGGTATGTTCCTGCTGTTTTCTCAAAAACAGCTTTAAAATGTATCTAAATTGCCATATTCTTCTGATGTTCATTGTTTCCATCATTTTAGTCATTCTCCAGGTTTATAATTTATTTAACTGTCAGCCCTGATATATCATTATTCCCACATTTCTACCTCTTACATTTGTAGTGATATCTCCTATTTTCTCAAATGATTTCTCTTTTGAACAAAAGCCATAATCCTTTAAGGATAGTAGTGCCCCACTCATTCAGCTGTTATTTATGTGAGACATGAAAAGAGATACCAAGATATTAGCTTTCTAAGGCAGTTTAAATCTCTTACTATTACAGCAGTCAGACTCTAAACAAACTAATCAGACAATAATCCATGTCCATCATCATTATGACCCAATAACATGGCAGTTGCGTGTCACTGTTGAAGCCACTATGTGGACAGCCAAAAGTGCATCTCAGTTCCCACTCTACAGGTTCTTTTACTTCAGAGTAAACACCAGAGCTTCCTAATGTAAAGGAATTCATAGACTATTTTTCTTGTCTTTTGGATTAATTTAAGAATGGAGATGTCAGTGTATGTGCTTAAGAGTACAAAGCAATCATTTTTTAACCACTGCTGGGAAAGCAGTTTGCCAGTGGGGAGACAAGTCTTGCAATCATTCATTAATCAAACAAGAGTTTGACCAATAGATCACAGATAACTGTACAGCATATGGCTGTGAGTTTCCCTGTTTAAAATAAATTAAAAAAAGAAGACGGTTCTGGGAAATGAGACAGGAGATTTTTCAAAATGTGCTTTTCACTCTGCTCTAGTGACTAAAGTCAGTCACAAGCACATTCAAAACCAATTTGGAGAATGGAATGAAAATATATCTATGAAGATTGCTCTTTGTAACACAGGCTAATAGGGAATATTCCTATGTGAATTATTGCCCAGCATATATGTTTACCTTAAGGCTTCAGCAGATGGTAAACGGCATTCTGAAAGTTTGATACTAAATTTAAGCTGAGTTGTAAGTTGATACTGCTAGCAATAACAGTTCTAATATCCCTAGACAAGTCAAAATGAAACAGCAAAAGAATAACAACTTCAGGGACAGCAACCAGAAGCAGAAATTTCTCTCAGTTGTCATGTTTAGCTGAAAAGCTTTTGCATTGAAACTATGGCTGTTTACAAGACTTGAAGTCCAAATGATATGATTTAGCTCACGTCTCACAGAAAATGTAAAAGCAGCTGGACCTCAACTCAATGTTCACTGCAAGGTTCCAATTTTTGGAAGAAAATTTATTTAAATAAAAGAGCCAAAGCTAATGGAGTTTCATGGTTGCAACCCAGGGAAAAAAAATAACCCTAAATTTCTACAGAAATTCTACAATCTATTTTATTTTATTTTAATGGATTACTCTAGAGATGACTGAAACTCATACAATTTACTAAATATATCATTTCAGACATGATCTATAAATGTTTAAAGTGTATCTGTGTCTGTTGTGATTTTCTTTTCTATTTACTGAACATTTACATTTTTAGCGTTTTACTGTTTCTAGAGATAGGTTATAATTTTCTTTTCAGTTCAATGTGGACTGTTACACAGGAAGTAAAGAGTGCATGCTCTCCCATGAATAGTTCTTTTTTGGTTTTATTGCTCTCAGCATGTGAAATAAAAAATGGGTTTGACTGCAAGTCAATGGTTGCTTTTTGGCCAACACTGCAAGAATACTAGCCAAATCCTTTTCAGAGAGAAGGAAGTTATACCAAGCTTAAGTTTACAAATGGAAGAAAAGCCAAAACCATTAGTAGACCACAAAGAAAAAGCTCTTCGGGAGACCTGCGCCCAAGTAATACACAGTGGGGGTTAAGAAAATGAATCACAAGCTCATTAGAAATGGTTTCAGGTTATATTAAAAAAAAAAAAATGTGTAAAAGCTTCCAAAAAAACCCAAAGAAACACTAAAAAATAGGCTGTGATTCTGACTCTTTATTTAATGACCAAAACTCCCAAATCTTCCTGATACTGCTCCTTTTCTGATGAAATCAACCCTTTTCACTGAAAAAAAAGAAAGTTTTGTGCCTTTGTCAAAAAGATCCAGTTGGTGACATTTCAAATAAGCTGTTGCTTTAGTATTTCCTAGAGAAGACTGACTGCTCAAAATACCACTTTAACCTTTTCCCTATTTTTGGTGTGTGTTCTTCATATTCTCTGTGTTTCCCCTCACTCACATAGAGCAGTTTGTCTTTTCAGCTAACTGCTTCCTGGTCAACACACAGAAGTGAAACATCTCCCAAGTGGAGTTCAAAATGTCAAGAAAGTCAGCAAAAGCAGATTTTCTTCTCTAAGCTGAAAGACACATTTTCCTAGAGGTTTTTTATATTCCTCGCTTATCTTTGTCAAAATAAAATACTGTCTTTATGCATAAACATCTGGCTGTAAAATATTTTGATACAATCAGAACTAAAACTGGTATTGCCATAAATGGATTAATGAAATAAAAAACTATTGGTCAGTTGTTTTCAGACCACAAAGCAGGAATAAGTCAGTAGTTTTAAAAATATACAATAGCATTCTAGTAAAAAGTACAATTTACTTTAGCTTTCACCAGAGTGATTTTTTTGATTGTATAAAGTCTTTTACCTGAAGATCCCACAACGTTAATTATAAGCTGTATTTTCACACTGAAGCACAGAAAAGCTAAATGGGAAAGCACATCAGCAGCACAGATGAAAATGGAAACCAAACTTCCTGAGTCACTGTCACTTAATATCGCTCAGTACCAATGCTGTCACCTTTACAGGACCCTTTGAAGCCACACTACAGTTTCTGGATTAACTTGAATTTCTCCTCTCTAGGCTGACCAATGGAGAGTAGTAAAAAGGAGATAATGTTTTCCACAAGAGCCAGTTATATAAAATGCAAAAAGACATCTGGCAAGTTTTTGAAAAGTGTTTGAGGCTAAATTCCTTCAGACCTGGACAGCCAAACAAATACATGGAATTAGCTTTAATTACTCTAAAAATAGAGTGAAGGACCCTTAGCATGGGCTAGAAATCCCATGTGTACTCTTGTACATCCTGTTGTGAAAATCATGTCATAATAAGAAGAACTGCTCAGTCTGGTTAGACTCAGGTTAGCGTGAATATGACTCCGTGTTCCAGCATCATACCATCATTTGGCTGGAGAGAGCTCCAGCCAAAAATACCAGCCTTGAGTGACAGTAAAGTGCTTCTACATCATCACACAGGAACTAGATTTTCAGACAGCGTTAAACAGCAGTTGTCCGCTGAAGTCAATAGCCCTAGAAGAACTGAGAAACCCAACTCTTGGAAAAAAAGACATCTGCACTTGTCCAAAAGCTGTGAAGGAAGCTGCAGAGAGACAGCACTGCTCAACCAGAGACGAAATTCCATCTTTGTAGGGCCATGCTCATGCCTCAGATCATGTGTTTTCTTCCTAAAGCTGTCACCAGAGAAGGTCACCTCATGGTTAGGGTAAGAAGACAAGAAAACAGCAGTAGGGTAAGCGGTAGAAAAACAAATGGGAAGAAAATGTATTTTATTCACTCACATGAATGACTGAAAGACCTCTAGATTACTCCATATCATTAGCAATAGGCATTCAAAATTCCACTGTCCACAAATGAATCCATATAAAACTAAAAGTAGTTTTATCTGACAAATAAAGTTTTTAATTCAGATAAGATTCTAATTTACTTCCTGACTTAAAATTTGAAGGTGAATCTGTATTGACATCTTCTGACCCTCTCAACATGTATGTTTCACCAGTTTGGGCTCTTGATCCCTTTTTTAATTATTTGATGACACAATTTGTTCTTGGATTTAGCTCTTGCTAATGTATAATTTATTACTTCTTTTCCTCTTATGAAAAACTTTCAGACTTAATCTAAGGAACTCTACCAGAAAGTTAATTTCTACTTCTTTGAACTTCACCTCAGAGTTTTTGTTTTCTTGTATCTCCTACTTCTAACTAAACTAGCTTCAGCATTCACAGAATGGGGAAGATTCCTGTAGCCTGAGACAATCAAAATGCAGGATTTTGATGCAGATAGTTCTTCCATTGGTCCACAAAGCCACTTGCATTTATTTATTGATTTCATAATATTAATCCTTCATATAATAGCAACAGTGACAGTGGAATTAAACTTTGTGACCGGAAAATGGTCTCCTGCTTTGAAAATAAATGTCTCAGCCTCACCTAAGCATTTATTTTATGTAACTTCACTTACAATGCCTCGACATTTAGCTTGCTCTGAGAGATCACTATCCATTCACAGTGTTCAATTCCATTTGCCTCACTCCTCACTTACGCCACATAAAATTGACATCAGCCAATCAGGCAGCTGAAGCCTGAACTGTCTTTTATTGTTATTTACTGCTGATCATTTTTTAAAACATCAACAAATAAATAGCTATTTTAGTTACAAAAGTACTGCCAGTGTTTCTTGACTGGAACATGCAGTAAACTTTCATCCTCCAAAATACTCTAGTTTTGGGAAGGAAAAAGAAAAAGGAAAAAAAGAGGACAATTACTACTGTGTCAGTATCTATCAAAAAGGTGACAGTGTTTACATTAATCTTTGTAAAAAACAAGATGAAAACATTGCAAATAAAATCATCACACAGAAAATAGTTTGCCCTAACATTTACCCTAATATTTCCTGTGACAATGATTTTTTTGGCTAGGATTGTTTCTTTTAAACTATTCACTACTTTTCACCCAATCCATATTTTTTTGTAAAGCTTAACAAAGGAGAAAGATGCAGAAGTTGAGGAGCTCATTCTCTCTCATTTGTCTAATTATTAGATGCTTTACGTGCCAGGAACTATTTATAACATTAACTGAAGATCTGGAATTGTGGTGATATGTCCCCATTCTGAAAACAGAAATATATTATCCAATATAATTTTAGATGTTATAGCTAGCTACATAACTTTCCAAATTTAAAAATCTTTCCTTTGTGAAAGCTAGTATGCAATGAGTTGGAAATAGGAATTATCTGATATTATGTGATTATTTCTGTATATTACTTTGACTTTCATGTGCATTCAATGTCTCTACACTGCTGTGTTCTGAAGACATTAATATAAGAACCACCAGTTAATTTGGTCTTTGCCCATGCATTATTACTGTGTATAAGGGCTGGAAGGCATGCCCTGTGAGGAGCAGCTAAGGACTTTGGGTTTGTCTAGTTTGGAGAAAAGGAAGCTGAGGGGTGACCTCATCACTCTGTACAGCTTCCTGTGGAGGGGAAGTGGAGAGGGAAGTGCTGATCTCTTCTCCGTGGGATCTGGTGACAGGACGCATGGGAATGGCTCAAAGCTGCTCCAGGGGAGGTTCAGACTTGAGATTAGGAAACATTTCTTTACTGGTAGGATGGCCAAACGCTGGAACAAGCATCCCAGAGAGGTGGTTGATGCTCCATACATTGATGCCCCATGCATTGATGCGCCAGTGTTTAAGAGGCATTTGGACAATGCCCTTACTAGCATGCTTTAACATTTGATCAGCTCTGGCCAGCCAGTTGGACTGGATGATCATTGTAGGTCTCTTCCAACTGAAATATTCTATTCTATTCTATTCTATTCTATTCTATTCTATTCTATTCTATTCTATTCTATTCTATTCTATTCTATTCTATTCATCCTATCCTATCCTATCCTATCCTACAATTATATTATGTCACAAAGGGCCAAATGCAAAAAAAGAACTAGGAACCTAATCCAGCAGTATATAAATGTTCAAAGTAAGCAGCTTGAAACCTCAGCTGCTGCCTGGGTCTAGTGACAGTTCAGTGTTAGACAGTGAAGCTCCCTGTCTTTTAAGGAGTCCTTCCCTGGACATATACAGAAGCATACCAGTTTAGATAGTGCAGAGCAATAATACAGTGAGTATCTGCTCTATACATAAGTCTAGTTAACAGCCAGAGTCTGGACATTACTCTCAGCAGAGTCCCCAGTGTAGTTCATTTTAACCCAAAACTATGTGACCAGACTCCAGAAGATTCAGTAGCTGCCACACTTCTGTTTAAAAATAGTAAAAAAATTTTTTTAAAAATCTCGTATTTTCTGCTTCTTGTATCTTTTGCTCAGGTGGACACATAGTTATCAAGCTAGGGAATCTACGTTGTCATTTTTTTAAATGAATAAATAATGAATTCTTTTAAGCACAATCGCACAACCTGCACATTCTCCAACCTCTGAGAGAGGGCAGGAAGACAATCCAATCTCTAAAAGTTGTGTCTTTCTTTACAGTGTATCTTTTACCATCCCTCCCAGAGATGTCATGAGCCTATAAAGAGGTGTAAAACTACTAGAGATTTGGACAGTATTTGCAAAGAATTAAGAGATATCATTTATAGTTAACAGCCATTTTTAATGCTTACAGCAATTCTGATCCAGCAAGCAAAATACAAGATTTGTTAGTCTCTCTGACAATTACAATACTTCTTTTATAAGAACATAAAGGTCCCTAAATGTAACACAGAAACACTTTAAATTCTCAAATATTAATTGTGGCTCTATAGGCCTCTGTATATTTTGATAGCTTATTAAAAAAGAACTGAGGATGTTAAATAATGACATCTGCAGTCCAGGTGCCCTCATATGTATTACAGATGCAGTTTCTGTGCTTGGGCATTATTCTCTGACTGCCTCCTGATCCTGCATTGCAAGCACCATGAAACTTTCGTGTAATGAGAAGGGAGCTATTTATCCTTCTTCACATGAAGCCTAGACTGTATTTTAAAGTAAAGTCTGCCAACACAACCTATGCATGATGATTCCATAATGATGGCAATGCTGGACTAAGAACACAAAGAAGACATCTAGATTTATTCCACTTGTAGCCTTTTCCAGCCATCTGAAACTAATCAGAATATTTTTAAATCGATAATGATTTGTGAGAGAGTTTAACATTACCCCAAACATGGCAACCTCTGCTACAGTAGCATATAAATCCTGTTTAATTTTATCAGACATGAGGCAGTCTATTAAAAAGAATAAAAGGTGGAAATTCTATTAAAATATTCCTCTTGCAAAGATAACATAAACTTATTTTTTCCCGGCTTTTAATGCAGCTTTTGCACCACTTCCATGTCACTGTCATTTGAATCAGACTGTTCATATAATATGTTTTGTAAAACTGTATTGTGATTATAGGTCAAATTCTCAGAGTAAATTGGTTCATGTTGGAAGCTTACAATTAAGTTCTTTAAAAGTAATGCCAGTGTGGTTCACGATAAAGAAGACACTGAATTAAGTCTTCATTCAACATCTAGCTTGTGCTGGTTATGTCTTTTTGTAACATTCAGCTGAACTATTTTTAAGTTACATACTGAGTTTAAAGTTGACCTGAACAGTAGTTTGCAAGTTTGTGCTTCTTTCTTTAGCCCTAAAAAGGAATATTGGACCTACTATTGGATTTCTTCATACTTATTTTCTCTTTTGGCTTATTTTTCCCCAAGAATAATTTTGAAAGATTTGCTGGATAGGTTAAATAGGCAGAGAACTGGTTTTGTCAACCCTTACTGAAATTATGGGAGGATTACCACTAAACTGAAGAAAGAATTTAGCCTTCAATAAATTAGGCCCAGCTGTGCCAAATTTTAATCACTTTCTCCACAGAAAAGAATCTAAACACAGGAGTTCAATTTTTCAGAACAATACTTAAAATACCCTTGAAACCCCACCCATCCAAGCTTTAATCACCTATAAGCATGTTGGATCCAAAGTCCAGAACATACTCCTAGAAGTCAGAAAACATTAGTATTTCAAAAAATTAAGTAAAGATGACACAAACCTACTGACACTGCCCAACTTTTGTACAATGCCATGAAGAAAACAGACAATTTATAACCTAGCTTTGGGTCATTCCTTCAGCAGGAAGGAATTAAACCTATGTTTCTCAGTAAAGTTTGATAACTAAAAGGCTGCTAGTAACTTTAAGGAAGAACATACCTTACTGACGCTGTTGAGATTGGGCACCAGCAGAAAAGAATGAAAGATCTATGTGGTTAGTGAGATTCTAATTGCAATCTTGCAGCTAGTCCTTCAGCAGAGAGTGAGAATCCTCAGGTGTAGCTGAGTAAGGTTTAGAGTTTTTCAGGCTGAAGTGTGGAGTAAGATATCTAAACATATTTTTGGATCTACACCTTCTGCTTTGCAAAGAAAAATGTATTTCCATTTAGTTAAATCAAATTAATATTAACAAGAATACTGTGTTCCTAAAGAATTGGCAGAAGTGTGAACAGAAATCAATTTCTGTTATGGCTGTTTAGCTTTTTACTCCTTGACACACCTGATGTTGTAAGACTACAAGTTTTTTTATTCAAAATACACAAGATCTGAGTTTAAATGTAATGTGACAGAGTTGGCTTTTGTAAACATCATTTCATTGCTTTATACATCATAAAGCAGCACAACAAAATGTGTCTCTATTTTTGTTAAGTAGTGAGGATGACAAGTGGAACAACTATTCCCATCACACTAAGGCCCATTTTGGGATGTATGGCATTGTTTTGGGCAGGCACAAGAAGTCGGTTTATTTGTGGATCTCTGCTATCATGCTGGTGTTTGGTTATATTATCTCAAAGAAATTCAGTTTAACAATATAAGATTCCCTCTGCAACATTCAATAATTCTTGGGGTTACATACATTTCAAAGATCAGTGTGATGTGGATTGAACTACGTCCCTAGATCAGCACACACTGTAAGTTAAAGTTGCTCAGAGACTGCTATGATTTTAGTGTTGGCGTATATTTAAAACATAATTCTTTAAAACAAACAGACAAATCAACAAAAAATGAAAAAAAAAAACCCAAACCAAAACAACAAAATACCTAGTGGGTGTAGGTGCATCATACTCTTATTGCACATACAGGACCCTCCAACTTAGAGGAGTGGAGAACCAGGCCTGATACACAGTCTCTTAGAAGATGGATCTGAATGGCTTGCTTTGATGAAATACTTTGTGTTTGGTTTCTTCCATTGCAAATAGCCTACTGTACACACTGCTGCTTTGAAAGCAGGACATTATTTTTGCTCATTACTTATTTTCTTATTTTAAAAAAAAGAAGAGACATAGGCAGTTTTCCTCAAGACATAGGAAGAGACATTTCTATGGAGCCCAGAGAGGGGCATTCAATTCCCAGAGAGAGGAAGGGATTTTGGCATATTTGTAGCGTTCCTTAATTTCATTTCAGGCAGTGCCCTGCTGAGCATACAAGACATTATGCATCCCATTCTGGGAAGCTTTTTTTTCTTGTGTAGAAGCCTAATGCAGAACTGTAGATTTCAGTCTCAATTCTGGTGTTTAAAAATTAAGACTTGTGCTCAGCCTTGCAAAGGTTGTATCTTCAAAGATTTTACATTTAACTTTCATTACAGCTCAAAACTCTTTCAGAAAGTACAAGCAGCAGCATAAAAGTATTCACTCTTAAGAGTTTGTCAAGCAAACAAACACAAATATCTCAGAAGCAGGATGGAACTTTATATGATTTTGAAGTTTCAGATGAAAAATGAAACTTACTTTATTTTAAGTCTCAGAAAAATGTACTAGCAAATGAGTATTTTTATTTGTTTGGTTCCTTTGTCTCTATTTGGAAAGCTTTTCAAAACAAGCTACCAGGCACTGAAGCTGTACAGTGCACACAGTTTGATCACAGTCTAAAAAGATAAGGGCTTAAAATTAAAGAAACACTGTTTAATTATTAATAATGTTAACTGAACAACTTTGATTAAAAAAAAGGCTCCTAAAGTTTCTCAGGTGCCATCTATTAAGTCAATAATATCTGCAGGGTTTGACATTTTCAAAGGATAATGGTCTCCAGGTGAAACCAACGTACTTGTTTTCATAGGAGACAATTTTTTTCTGGCAGAATTACTTGACATTGAATTAACTTTTCTAACATGGAATTGTTATTACTTTGGATAGCTAATATACACTGGCATCTGTTTGCTTACTGAGCTTTTTACTGAACTGTCTAATCACATAGCTAATACTATCAAAAATATCTAAAGTACATAAAACATACAAACACTTTTAAACTAATAGAGAACTCGCTCCCTGCTGCTTGACATCTTAGCTTACATAAATATTTGAACCTAAACAAAGTGAATGTAAAGTATACAGGAAGCACTGTCAACATCTTCCACTCACACTGGAACATTCTTCATCTTTTTTTTAATCATATGGTACAAGGTGCTATGGAAATTTGGACCCAAATTTTCAGTATTTCTGTGAGACCATATGAGATTATTCTGGACATTAAAGTGACGGTTTTCAAGGCTTATGAATTTGCCTTTGTATCATTAGCCAATATTTCCTTCATGCTTGCTGTTTCATCTTTTTCACACCCTATCATTCTGTCACAAGCAAGGACATCTATGATCAGTGACTTGCATAAGGCTGGAATCAAAAAAGACACTCAAAGCAAACCAAGGTCTGGAAACAGACCTATCAAATGCCAAATGTCTTGCTTTTTTATGAGGCAATGCAGAAGTACACTTCAATGTCTGGCCATCAGTAAAGTTTACATACTAATGTACCGTCTGGAACAATTGGCAGCTAAGATCCAGATCTACACAAAGACTCTTGGGATACCTGCAACTAACATATATGTTAAACAAAGTAACTGCAAGACTCGGTTACAGATCAGTGGTCAGGACAAACCTCCTTCCTTTCATATCTCTATCCAATAAGGCTCATGCATAATCGTTCTGTAGAGAAGCTTATCTGGACCTCAGCTGTAAAAGGAGACAGTTCACAGCTAGTCATTGCGCTGGAAGCCCATGCAAAACCTGGGAAAGGAAGACTGTAATCATGGTGACAGCCAGAGATCACGGTGGCTATAGCCACTTCACCCCCCGCCCCCAGCCCTCTCAATTCACTCAGAGCAAAGCTGGGGGAATGAGGCAATGCTCATAGCTGTCTGTTTACCTGGCTGCCCACAGCAGCTTGAGGAGAACAGCCAGGAGAGCAAGTGTTCACACTAAAGTCTCTTAAACTGTAGTGAATATTTCTTGTTGCGTACACCAAATGTTTTGGCATCTGAAGTGATTGTTAAAGATATGAAATTTTCCTGAGCACTCTGCAGGCTAAGCACTCCAAGAAGACAGACCTCAGACATGATTCAAGGCCTGGCTGCTCAACCAAGAGTTCCCACGCTGCCAAGGTCTTCTCATTTACCTCTGTGTCAGGGGCACAACTAAGTCTATAAGCACTGATTAAATTATTGAGGCATTATGTCTGAACCATGGATGAGCTAAGCAATGTGTTTTTATGGTTCATGAGCTTTTTGCTCTTATTCTAGCCACTGAATATCGTACAGTTCTTATCTAGGTGATTTCTGTTTTCTTCTGTATTCCTCCAAATAGTCAACTCTCATTTTCAAGGAGGTTGTTCCCTGTCATCCCCTCAGAGTCTTCCTCTCATCCACCCACCAAGCAGCAGAGAGGAAAATACCCATGGGGTTTTGTTAGGTGCTTACAGAGAGAACATTCAAATGAAATGAGATGTGAGAGACTGGTTGAGGGCTTGTTTTAGCTGGAGATAGGGTCTTGGAGGGAAGAAATACGTTTTCTTCACACCCTCCAAACTGATGCAAGAAAAGTAGAGCACAGTTATTTCTGTGATAGGAACAAGCCTTTAGTGGTGCCTGGAGTAGCTATACTTAGGCGATAGTCTAGTAGCTTGTGCGCATTACAGGAAAGTCCAATGTTACATTCACAAATGGTTTGAAAACAGCCTTAATGTGGACAGCACAGAGTGGACAGAAAAACCTTCCACAGTTGCATAGTACTGCAGCACCAAAGTAAGCTTTACTGAAAGAGAAAGCAATCTCTTCCATTGACTTTTATATTAAAGCTTTTGTCTACTTCAAGGCACTTACTGCATTAATGCAGCCACAGTAATGCAAATAGTAGTGTAGAACAGGCATTGCCAATGTGATTTCATACTAGGATAAATCTCTGTAGTTTGTTGAGCTTTCCCTGCAAAGAAAAGGATTCATACTTTAAACTAGGAGTGAACATAAATTGTTGATCTGGGTGAAAGCTGCAATGTTGAACGTTGTCAAGTCTGCATCAGCTTCCAATTATGAACTAATTCTTGTATCTTTGCTAACAGGTTACATTCTCTATGAAATTGGTTGCAGGTTGACTTTTCTATTGAAGTAGAAGGTGCCTAATTAGATTCTTGTCCCCCTAAATTTACTAACAAGACCTTAGTTTGTCCTAGTATCAGCGTGAGATTGGGCCAGAAGTGCTGTTTTTATTGGATTTATTTTATTACCTTTTTTTACTTAATAAACAGGAAAAAGGAGCCAAACATTTAGCAACCTTAGTGGTCCACTACAATTTTATCTAGCAAAATGGATAAAACAAGAGGGTTTCCATTGCTACATCTTGCAATGAACTGACATTTGGCAGCGAACAACCTTTTTAAAGTTCAGGCACTGCATTAAAAAGAAGATTATAAAGGGCATCATTAGAATTGAGGGGAGAAACTGTTACTCAGCATTTCAATTACTGAGCTACATGAGTGGCAGTAAGAAATAATAGACACAATTAGTACTATTGAATGTTCCTAAATATCTATTCAGCAGCCTTGAAAAGTGATGTGTTTGGATACCGTAATAAATTTGGAAACATTCAAATAAGTTCACTGTTCTGTCTCTATTTTCTCAAAATTCAGTTTCCAAAGAATTTTGTCAATGCAAAATTATGGACCTTGAATGTTTTCCTTATTAGTCTGATTGCACTCCTGTTAGCATTTTTCTGTGCTTTTTTCCTGCTGTAGGCATGTGTAATTTATTGAAAGCATTCTCAGAATTTACAATCCAACAAAATAAACAGCAAGGCACCTTCCATAAAATTTGATATTTTTAATTAGCCCACAGAGACTGTGAGTACTGAATGCTCTATATACTCTAATAAATCACCTAGGGCATACCACTAGTGACTACAGTGGCCTTACAGTGTACATAAAATGATTTGTATGTGGTCATCAGTACAAGGAAAGTCTATGTGTTACAAACATGGTGAGTCCTACAGAAGCTGATGAACTTGGATGGGATTTTTATGTAAATATTAGAAATCAATAGTGTTTATCCTTCTACCTCTATCTATTACAAATAATGTCTTAAAGTTATGTTTTCCTCTCTGTCTTAAGTGTTAACTGAAAGAGAATGTGGTGATATTGTCATGATGAAAATGTGTTTAACATTGACTGTACTGTCAGGGGCAGGGGGGCAGAGTACAAAACGTTTTTTTAGGCTAGGCTTTTCCTCTTGTTTCCTATAGTCTAAGCCATGTTTAAAATAAAGCAAAACAAAATCAAAGACCAGAGGCCTCAACAAACCAAACAGCACATCTCTGAGTCCAAGTTGCATTTATCATGGTAACAGAGATATTGCTGTATGGATTTCAGCAGTATTCAGCTGTCACATTTACTCACATGAACTGATAAATCTGTAATGGCTGAAAGACAGCAATTGATTTATGAGTTTGTCGGAATGGAATGAAACCACTGAAAATGCCCTTATTAAAAATCTGCAATTTTTCACAAGGACTTGCTTGCCTTAATAAATGTGAGAATAAGTTTGATTTCACTCAGAATTAATGTAGTTTGAAATTGAAATGAGTTTCACTTCCTGCCTCCAGGAGGTCTGCTGACATTTTTAGTGTAACATCTAAGCCTATGGAAAAAAAAAGTAAAGCTGAAAATGGAAAATAAGATAAAGTTTCCATAATTTGCACAATAAATACATTTGATGAGGTCAAAATCAATTAAATTTAGAAAATGTCAATTTGGTACAGGACAAAGCTATTTATTTTCCATTGTCAATAGCCGCTATCATTACTGTAGCAGAAGAAAGCTGAGTATTATACTGATTAAGAGGTACATTTCTTAAACACATACTCATTTTTACAAACTTCCCATTTCCCTCATTGTCACCTACCCACACTGCAAATGGAAAGACATACTCTGTGTGATATGAGGATGTTATACTAAACACATATCTCTGATTATAATATCATAAAGACAGACATTTTTCCACTCTCAAGGGAGAAATATGTCTAATCATAGTATTGCGGGCTTCCACCTGCACAACATTTCTGGCTGATCTTGTAAAACTACATATGACATGAGATACTTATACGCTTGTGTGTACAGCAAAAAATGTTTTCTGAAGAAGAGAATAAATACCTTGTTCTTTATCCATAATGCAACACCTTTTCTTAAAGAAATAAAAAAGGTGATTTTTTTTCGTATTTTATGTAGTTCAGCCTTATTTTTCTGAATATTGCTGTTCTCAGAACATAAATGTTAAGTCTTATGTAGTAGAAGAAATATCTCTTTTTGTGCTATACAGAACTTACTGTGGTGTCCATCTTGCCTTTGAGGAACAGTCAGGAAATCCTTTCTTTTGTCCACAGTTAAGTTGGTTGGAATAGGAAGAAAACGGACATAACAGAGTCTTGCCACGTCAAGGATCTCTGTTCATTCTGTTTCACTTCCCTGTCCAACATTTCTCCCAAATATTGCATGCAAGAACTGTAAGGAAAAATAAAGTGTCAAAATTCACCACATTCGCACCAAAAAAACATCCCAAAAGCTGAAAACAAAAACAAGGGAGTGTTGGAAGAGAAGGTTGGTTTGATTTATGAGATTAACCTGACATATATATTCTGGAATTCAAAAACAGAGCAACAATATGATAATTTTTGAAATAAATGATACAGTATATCTCCAAGTGATAGCTTCGCATAATTATTAGATGTAAGCCTATGTTTACATTGCAGCAAAGATCTGCTTTTAAGTAAAGCAGTGGTATAAAGCACAGTTCTGCTTCCATTTTTTGCAGCACACTATTAGTAGCCCAAAACCAGTCAAAAAGTGAAGTTAGACTCCCACAGTCAGGGTATGTGTTCTGTACTTATTTCTTTAGCAGATGCTGTGCTGACATTTCAACTGTCTGACTTGTCACCTCCAGAGACTGTGCAATCCTTCCCCAAGGAGGACCAGAAAGCAAAAAGAGTAGACATAGAAGCAGTGAAAGATAAACATAGAATAATCACTGTTGCTTTTGAATCAAAACTTAATGTATGCTGAAGAAATAAAACAACAAAAGAAACAGGGGAGACAGAAATAGTCCATAACAAACCAGAGGGGTGTAATGTCAGTTCATGTTGGTGGGGGGTAAGATACGCTCTTGCCTGGGGTACTAAGGCAAGAACTGCAATGATGCAACACAGGACAGTGTGGAATTGCAAATGAGGGAGATTGTATCCACTTAAAGATTAATTCAGTGGAAAAAAGCTTCATTCATTAGGACAAAACATTTTCAAACAAAGAAGTTGGAAAATATTTGGGCTTTACGGTAACTAAAACTGCAGAATTTACTAATTTGGAGGCTGAAATATCATTCAAAGACTTAATGCAGGTAAACCTTAAAAACATGAGACTAAAAATTAAACATTAGATTGCTGTAAATTTCAATGCCTTAAGCCTGATCCAGAGCTAATTGTTGGTTGAAAGATCCTTATTTACTTCAACGTCTCTTATGGTAGTCCTTTGCTTGCTGTGTCAAGGCACTGTACAAAACCTTGAGATGCTGAATGACTGTGCAAATAAATCCATATTCAAAGTCAACTTCTTCTGGATGGCAACTGCCAGCCAGGGAGAAAAGCTCTTCCAGGCAGAGGGAAATGTTCTTGTTTGCAACAATCAATCATCAAAGCTGAAAAGGCCTCCACTGACGGATATATCTTCTGTCTCTATACCCTAAAGACATCCAGGAGAGTTTCTCAGTAGACTCATTTAAGCTTGAGAGCTGTATTCGACACATGTAAGCATATGTGGGACATATATGGGACAAAACACAGAATCAATAAAGTCTCGAGGCATTGTCCATGCAGATCAGGCAACAGGATAGCAATTCACTGCCTTCTCTGTGCTGGAACTTGTTTTGCATACAAGGCAGGTTGAATGCCTGTAGAGAGCAGAGCTGCAGTCTTCTTTGTCATACTTAGTGAAAAACATTCAGAGGTCAGAATATTCTCTTGATTTATTTATTTTGGTGTGGAGACTTTGGGATCCAGAGGAGGGTAAGGTGACTTCCTTTTTCTTTTCTATATTTTTTTAAATTTATTTCCAACATATTTATTTATTTTTTACATAATGTTATTATAGATATAATATTTAAATTTTTTTAGACATATAGCTATTTACTTTAAAGTTCTTCTCTCTAAAATAGTGTTGTGCTTGATCAGGTAATATATAAAATGGGAATCTGCTATTGAACATTACCATGTGTCTCTTGACAGTCAAGCTAAACCTGTCTGAGAGAGGGTACTTATTTTCTCTGGGATTATTGCTCAGTGCAAAAATATAGGACTGAAGGAGACATCCTAGGTCATCAGCTTAAGTCCTTTGATATCACAGCCAATCACAGTCTATATTTCAGTATAATTATTACCTTTTAAAAGAAGTTTTGTGTCTCATTCTCACTGCATTTACTGATAGAACACTTCAGAATCTCATTCCCCTGAGGCTTACAAAAGTCCCAGTTTCAATTTATTCATAGTTTATTTATCCCTCCCACTGAATTCATAAACATCTGTTATATCCCTTCTTAGCTTTTGTTTTGCTAGCCTAAACAAGCTGTGCTCTTTTACTTTCCAGTAGGGTCTTTCCCCTCATCAAATGAGATTTAATTCATCTTTCTTGAATATAGTATTTAAAATTATGTCTCCACAGTACTTTGTAGAATGGCTTTAATACTTCCATGTCTTTGCTAGAAATATCTTATCTGAGACAGCTTAGGACTGCATTTGCCATTTTCTTATCGGCGCTTCAATCATTCTGCATTTGATTAATGTAGCTGGGCTTTCTTCTCTGACATTTTTAATTGATGAGCTTCCAGCTTCTGGAATAATTTTTTATTAGTCACAAATAGTGGAACTTTGCATTTTGTACCACTTAATTTTATCTCATTTCTACTTCTGCTGTCCACAGAACTCTTCAGGTCTTTCTATATCGTCCCAGCCCTTCACAGAATTCAAGCTGTTTCTTTCTTGACATCTTAAAGACTCACTAGGACACTTCCATTTGATATTTGTGAAAATACTAAAACTAGTCCCATGACCAACTTCTATAAGAACACAAATAACTCTAGCCCAAACCTGCTTCTTACAAGGTCCTTACCTACTGTACAGTTCTTCTACAAGTCTTCCTTACTTTCACTGTATTTATTAATAAATTTCCTAAGTGATCTCATAGTAAATAGTTTCCCAACTGACAGGCTAGATTAATTTCATGCTCTTCATCTAAAACACAGATTACCAATACATTACATGATCTATCTATGAAAAATACAAATGTACATTATCTTATTTTTAATTTATTTGTATTTATTTAATTAGAAACTGCTTCCACATCTATGCTGAGTTCAGACTGATGAGACTGTAGTTACCAGCAAAGCAATAAAAGAAGATGAACTTTTTCTTACTTTCACTAAAAGTCAGAGACCCTTTTTTCATTAATTTTAGGAGGGTCAGGCCTGAGTCCTAAATTACCTCATTTTTTTTTCTATTTCAAATGTCTCAGTCTCATTCCTTCTCAAGACTAATTTTATCAGTAGTATGATAGTTTTAATACTAATCCTAGACTTCAAGGTCAGATATCAGGCAGATTAATTTTATTCTGTTACATGATTACTAACGCGGTGTTCTGTTGTAACAAACAGCTTTTTCTAAGCATCTGCATTTTGGGTCACAAGTGTCAGGAGGTATCATTAATAATGTAGATACTGTGGAAACACATAAAGAATCAAAATATTTAATAAAGTTTTCACAAGAAGTTTCAAGAAAACTCAGTTTCCTTTGCTAATAACACAGATGCTATTCCAGAGGAAGATATAATAGTTCTACAATTAAAAAAAAAAAAAAAAAGTTTTTTGTCCCCAAA
>VFFE01007683.1:1989526-2001341 GCA_008921705.1 Burhinus oedicnemus | reverse complement strand
GTTGTTGGAGTTTTTTTTTTTTTTTTTTATGTTTAACTTTTTCAGCAGTTTGATGTTGTGGAGATATCAAACTCATGTCTGCATTCTGAAGGATTTTAAGTATTTGGAGGTAAGATGAATGACATTCCTTTGATTAAAATTTATGATAATTGTCAGTCAAAATTGTATCAAAATTACTCTACTCTTTTCTTAAAAAAAAAGAATCAAGCATAGTTTAAAATTAAGATGGAAATGACTTAGATATAATAGTCTGAAGTATAACAGAGTGATACTCTATTTTTTTTTTCAGCCTTTTGTAACATGTGAAGGCAATTTTTGCTTTTTTTGCTTTGGCAGGGAGTGTGAGGAATGATTTTGTTTGCGATTTTTTTCATTCATCCATTCTGAAGTTCATATGCTGTTGAAGAATAAATGTCAATCAATCAAGTGATGAACTGTGCTGGGAATCAAAACAAACAAGATGTCCCAAGTTATGAACATTGTTTCAACATATGTCCCTGGGCAAGGCAATTGCCATTTTGCAGAGAGGATTGAGGTGTCTTTTAGAATCACATCAAATCTACTCCCTTTCCTAGATGTCAAGCAACTTTTCTTCCCATTGTATATGCAATACAATGCAAACTTGATTTTTTTCTTAATCTCTTTTTAAGGTTGAATCAGGAGGTATGATGAATTAATCTTTTAAAAAAACCTAGAAATATATGTAGCTTCAAAGAGCAAGATGTCTAACTGTATCTAATTATATTGCCTTCATAATCCTATGCAAACTTCAGTTGCACGGCAATGTGTGGATTTGGCTGAAGATTAAATTAATCCCTGTTTACACATATCACGTAATTCTATCTCCTTTCCCTGAGGGAGAGCATGGAGAATCTCAGAAACATGAGCAAGCATGCTAATTTTGACAGCGATGAGGCAGATTTAGTTAATAAATGTTCTGTATAACAATAATTCTGAGAGAAAGAGCTTCAAGTACCACTCAGAGATCACCTCTTCCTCTCAGCCAGGCAAGCAGTTCAGCTGAGTGTCTTTGCTTCAGACACTCTTCTGGGATTTAAATCAATCTACACAGCCATCTATTTCACTCCATATGCACACAAGGGAAAGCAAGCCAAAGTGCTCTGTTGGCGGTATCACTTCCACTAATGCCAGCAAACTCTCTGCTGCCCCCTCTTCAAGCAGCTGCTGTTGCTGACAGATGGCAACATCTGGGAGCGCAATGCCCAAACTCTCATGTATGTTCCTCTCTCTTGCCATGCCAAATATCTGCTAAGCTTTAAGAGAAATTGTGAACACTGATTATATTCCTACTTGCTTGGTTTATTCACCCAAACTCCAGCTATTTAAAACCACTAATCTGTGTCTCTGTAAAAACAATACTCTCAGAATTTTGAAGAAAAATGCTAAAACAATAGTCTAATTCTTTTCCAAAATTTTGCAAGCCTGGGTAATACAGATGTACCTTGTAAAAGTAAAACAAACCCAAAGACATGAAGCTATGGAAATCCTTAGTTACATGAAAAACCTAATTCTGTCTACAGCAATTCCATAGGGTAATGACACAATTCTCATTAATGCATAATGGTATTTGTGTTCCTAGACTAAATTAAACTGGACTTTAATACCAAATTAAAATGTTTTTTTCTATGAGGACAACAATTACAACAAAGGATTTAGCCTGTGTATGACCTATTTCAAGGCTGTCTTTTAGACTCTACAAACAGGCTAAGACAATGTTGCTGAGATCCTCCTTTGTGTGGTTAGCTGGCATTCAGAAGCTGGAAGGGAAGAGATTAACGTTTCACGGATGAGCAGCTTCAGTTGCAAAAGAACCTGCACAAAAGAGAATTATCCCGGTCTCAGCCATGGTGAATGAGGTATCCCTTCTCCAGGGCAGAAAGAGAATAAGCGGAATGGAGTGTGTTAGTTAAAGGTTAACTCTTCTTTGAAAGAGATAACCTCCTTTCAAAAAAATCAGGATTTAGCAGTGTTAAACGATCTTCCTGGTAAATTTAATTTAAAAGTCAAAGTGGAGGAACCTTCTTGATTGGCACATAATTTAGGTTACAGAAAATCTGTTTGACTGTTTTGCGCAGACTGTGAAAAGGTTGCTGATAAATTCCTGTTAGCAACATACAGTGGAACACAGAGCATTAAATGAAAGACTAAATGAAAGTTATATGAAAATAAAATTTTAAAATGTTCTGTCTCATTAAGAAAGAGAGAATGTGCCAACCTCATACAAAATATAAAATTTCAGTATAACATTCCAAAGTCATAAAACTTATTTTTTCAAGATCGCTGGTAATGTTTCAGAATTCTCAGCAGAGAGTGACTGAAGGAAGCTAAAGAACATGTGGATGAGAGAACATACATACAGGGCATAATGAAACACATATCGATCAGAGTTCTGCCTTTATGGAGATAATTATTACCTCTGGGTCTGAAAAAGCGAACTCTGGTGGGCAATAACATCCACAGATCCAGACAGTGGATTGTCTTTGTTGGCGACTCTTTCAGATGCCTTATGATGCCCTTTACTGTCTACAAATAAAGCTACGCATGGTACTACGTCCCATAGCTCAATAGAGGTGACTGTAAAATTGACAAGGACAGAAGAGTAACCAATGGGAGCAATAAGCACAATATCAGCACCATTTTGCTAATGCACTTAAGAGACACAGCACAGCCCAATGACTCACACGGAACTAGAAACAGCCCTGCCACACCTGGCACCTAGACTCTTCCATGTGCTGTACTGTGTGTGTTATCTGTTAGCTGTGGGCTCCCATCTTCTAAACTCTCCATCTGACACGCTTACGATTTCCTGCCAGTACTTGTTCCCTACTTCATCCTAGTCCTTATACTGTGCTGTGCAGGCTGGCTGTGTAAATCTGATTTAGGTTGTCCCTTTTAGAGAGGGAGGTGAAGAAGACAAGAAAGTGAAGAGCAGAGAGTCTTCGACAATTCAGTAATCTGAGTTCTCAATACCCATAACACATGCTTAGTCCCTGCAATGGGTGTCCGTGGTGAGGTGCCAGCAGTGGGTGGCTGCGGGGCGGCCTCTGTGAGAAGAGGCCGGGGCTGCCCCGTGCTGGACACAGCCGGTTCCAGCCGGCTCCGACCCACCCACCACAGGGCAGGGCTGAGCCCCTCGGCCAAGGTGGTGCCGTCTCTGTGGAAACACTTAAGGAAGGGCAAAAACTGCTGCACCTCAGAGAGAGGAGAGATGGGGGAAAAGTGCAAGAAACAACGCTGGGAACATCAAGGTCAGAGAAGGATGGGGAAGAGGTGCTCCAGGTGCTGGAGCAGAGATTCCCCCACAACCTGTGGAGAGGACCATGCCAGAGCAGACACCTATCATTGCAGCCAGTGGAGGACCCATTCAGGAGCAGGTGTTTCCTGAAGAACCATAGCTCATGGAAAGGACCAGAACTGGAGCAGGGGAAAAGCATGAGGAAGAAGAAGCAGCAGAGAGGAGCTGTTACAGACTAACGCCAAACCCCATTCCCCATCCCCCTGCACCAAGGATGAGGTGGAGAAGTGGAGAATGAAGGACTGAAGTTGAGCCTGGGCAGAAGAGGAGGATGAAGGTGGTTTAGTTTTTTGCGTTTGTTTCTCACCATCCAACTCTATTTTAGTTGTTAATAAAGCAAGTTAATTTTCTTCAAGTCAAGAATGTTTTGCCCATGACAGTAACTGGTAAGTGATCTCCTTGTCTTTATCTTGACCCACAAGATTTTTAATCTTATTATCTCCCCCTGTCCTGTTGAGGCAGGGGAAAAAGAGAGCAGCTAGGTGGGCGTCTGTTAGTCAGCCAGGATCAGGCCACCACGGTCCCTTAACTCCTAAACTTCTCTCATGTGAACAGATGACAAGTTACTAGTATCAGTAAGAAAATAAAATATTTAGGCGACAAAACTGCCTAGATTATACAAGTCAAAATAAAGGCTCCCCATATTTGGCTATTTGGTCTTTCAGGAATCAAAACACTATGAATTCCAGCCAGACTGAATTTCGCTGTGCTACCTTGGTTACATTTCCCCACCAGTTCTGCTAAAAACTCAGTCAAAAAAACCCATCCAGATATTCTCAATTATGTGAATATAACATCTAGAGGATAAAAATGCAGTCCTTTACATGCTGTTTGCTATTAAACTTAGTGTTATTTTTCCAGGTATAAATTTATTTTTCTCTCCCAATCCTTTGTTTTAAAACTAATGTTGCAGAGAAGTCCAGACGAAAGGCTTACTTCAGTACTGAAGTGCAAGACATCACTTTCTAGATTCAGGGGTATTCCAGAGTTCAAAGTTGCTCTAAATAATAAAGGAATATTTCAGGTTCACCATAGGACTATTGCCTGCATTTTCCTACCTCCTGGCAGAAATTCCACTGGAGAAATAAATGTTCCTTTTTCTTTCTGATGCAGAATTTGTGAATAAGACTTTCACCTAAATAACCTTAGTGTCCAGATCCATAACAACTCTCAAAGTTGTTTTCCAGGCAGATCAGCTCTTAAGAGCTCATTTAAGACTTAGTTTTGCTTATAAAATTATGTGATGCCAATAAATAGAAATCTTTACTAAGAACTGAGAGCTATATATAGTGTTGCACTTTACTCCAGAACCCACAGGAACTAAATTTTGGGCATAATTTTGACAAATCTTCAAGAGTATAGAATACTGTTAACAAATGGAACAGCAGGAACAGTCAATATATGTAATTATTTGCTGCCATCTTAAAAAAATACATTTTTAAGATGGCAATAGTCCTTATAAAATCCCTCTGTGTAATTTACTGATGCCCAGTTATAAAAGCATTTTCTAATGATTCTGTAAGGGCTTCCACCTGAATCCAAAATAGCACAGTTTTACTATTGATGGGTAAGAAGTGAACTGGACTGTCCCCCCATCCAGCTGCACAGTTTCTCTGGACTGAAGAAATCTTGGGCTAAAAATCATATTTTAAACAGGTTCCAAGTACTGCATATTTAATCAGAGAACAGATCACTACACTAATAGAGTAGACTGAGTTATCAAAATACATTGTCCAAATGCAAAACATTTAAACTAAATTAATTTTTTTTTCCCTTTTACTTACAAAAAGAAAATCTTTGGCTTCTTTATGGTTGCCAGTTTTGCCATGTCTTGTGTGATGTCAACAGAAAACCATCTATAAACTATGCTGGTTTCAAATCATGTATACACAATTTCACAGAAAGCTGTTACACAAATATATGTTCGTAGTTCACTAGTCTTTTGGACTAAGCATAGTTCTCTCTGTAGAGTCAAAACAGTAACTTTAATTTAAAGCACAGTTACTGACTCTGATAATCAAAATAACAGAACCACTTCCTAAATTAGCCAATAATTGAAATAGAAATATCTTTTGCTGTTGTTGCGTTTGATTTTGTTTGTTTGCATAAGATACTTCCTACTCCATGGAATACACACACAGAGAGACACATACACAGCCAGTGACATGGACACAGACATGGACACAGGCCCAGAAACTCTTGCCTCATATTAAATATTGTAATTAAACTAGTCCTTAAGCTAAACTAAGATAACTTCTACCTGAGAAACCTGAGGATGAATATACTAATTTTAATTTAATCTGTTAATTGGCACTGGCTGTTTGTCAAAAGAGGTTATGATCGCTAAGTTTCCTCCTTAACAAATGCTGTGGTACCATGAGGGTTTCTTCTGGAAAAACAAAAATGGGACAAACGAGTTCATCAAAGAGGATTTAGCCTTTTAAATATTAAGAATTAGGATGAGTTCTTTTCCTGGCCAGGAGGATTTAGTTACATTTATACAGGAGCCCTATGGATTATGCCTCCAGCCCAGGAAAATTTGCCAAACCTGGGGACCATTGTGGAGCACACTCTCTTCTGGCTGCAGTGAGCACTCGAGGAGGAGCAGATCAGCTGAGCACATGGACCTGAGACTGGGAAGCACTCCCAGGTCCACAGATCAGATGTAGGCCAGTGAACCACCCCAGCCTGCGCTCTGCAGCAGCTGATCCAGATCAGCTGTCATGGTGAAAATAAGAGTATAAGTTGAAAAGCTTACAACTGAAAAATATTTTATTTAGCATGTATTCTGCTAAACAAGGATGTTAGTGTAGGCTTTTCCTACTTGTTTCAAACATCCCTATGGTAGATACTTTATAATGTTGTGTGTTGTGTCGTGATTTGACCTCATTATTTGAGTTTTGCTATACTAACTACCTGGGCTATCCTTTAATGTTTATAGAGACACCATACAGAACATTTCCATCTCTAGATGTAGTAGATGTGATTTTGTAAGCTTTCAGAAAAACTTTCTGAGATTCAATTAACACATTTTTTGTTTACTCCTCATAGATAAACTTGTCTTCCTCTCTTCACTAGTTTCTCTCTTCCTAAGAGGAAGATGCTGACATGGCAAATCCAAGCAACAGGCAGTGTCTGGAAAGTTATTCCATGTCAGAAGAAATGAGAGGTTGAGAATTTAGCTCACTGCTTTCTCAGTGACAACATTGTATCTGAGATTCCTTAATACAGTTGTAACTAACCTGTTATTTAACTGATGGGAGAGGAAATTTCAATACTAAAAGTCACTATCAAGGCTGCAAGCAAATACATCCAGAAATTGAAGTTCAATGAAGTCACTCGTGAATTAACATTGATCTTTTAAAAACAGCTACTTGCTATATGTATTGAAGCCTGTTCTCTTGCTTATAGGACAATGAGAGCCCTAACCCATTCTTATTTGCCAGACCAGAGAACTGTACCTGGGACTACAGAGAATCACGAAAATTGGTCTATAGGATACTCCAGTTGCTCCACCGTAAGTCACAGTAGTTTCTGCACTCCTACACTATCGTTATTAAGAGAGCAATGACTGTAATGAGTCAAATCTGTAGCCTCATTGATTCTCACACCTCAACAGAAGTATCTATTCACAGAATCATAGAATGCTTAGAATTGGAAGGGACCTTAAAGATCACCTAGTTCCAACCCCCTTCCCATGAGCTGGGACACCTTCCATTAGACCAGGTTACTCAAAGCCTCATCCAACCTGGCCTTGAATGCTTCTACGGACAGGGCATCCACGGCTTCTCTGGGCAACCTGTTCTAATGTCTCACCACCCTCACAGTGAAGAATTTCTTCCTCATATCTATTCTGAATCTACCCACTTTCAGTTTAAAGTCATTAGCCCTCATCTTATCACTGCACCCCCAATAAAGAATCCCTCCACATCTTTCCTGTAGGCCCCCTTTAAGTACTGGAAGGCTGCTGAAAGGTCATCCCAGAGCCTTCTCTTCTCCAGGCTGAACAACTCCAGCTCTCTCATCCTGTCTTCATAGCAGAGGTGCTCCAGCCCTCTGATCATCTTTGTGGCCCTCCTCTGGATAGGGTCTAAACAGATCCACATCCTTTTTATGTTGGGGGCCTCAGAGCTGGACGCAGTACTTCAGCTGAGGTCACATGAGAGCAGAGCAGAGCAGAGGTTCAGAATCACCTCCCTCAACCTGCTGACCACACTTCTTTTGATGCAGCCCCAGATACAGGTGGCCTTCTGGACTGCAAGCGCACATTTCCAGCTCATGTTGAGCTTCTCATTCACCAACACCCCTATGTCCTTCTCCTCAGGGCTGCTCTCAATCCATTTTCCACCTAGCCTGTATTTATACTTAGGATTGCCCAGACCCTTGTACAAGACCTTGCACTTGGCCTTATTGAACTTCATGAGATTGGCACAGGCCCACTTCTCAAGCCTGTCCAGGTCCCTCTGGATGGCATCCCTTGTCTCCAGTGTGTCAGTCACACCGCATGGCTTGGTGTCATCTGAAAACTTGCTGAGGGTGCACTCAATCCCACTGTCCATGTCACTGACAAAGATGTTGAACAACACTGGTCCCAGTACCAGTCCCTGAGGCACACCACTCGTGACTGCTCACTGCTTGGACATCAAGCCATTGACTGCAACACTTTGAGTGTGGCCATCCAGCCAATTCTTTATCCACCAAGTGGTCCCTGCATCAAATCCAAGTTAGAGACAAGAAAGTTGTGTGGGACAGTGTCAAATGCTTTGCACAAGTCCAGGCAGATGACGTCTGTTGCTCTCCTCTTATCCGCCAATGCTGTAACCTCGTCGTAGAAGGCCACCAAATTTTTCAGGCACGATTTGCCTTCAGTGAAGCCATGTTGGATGCCACCAATCACCTCCTTATTTTCCTTGTGCCTTAGCAGAGTTTCCAGGAGGATCTGCTCCATGATCTTGCCAGGCACAGAGACCAGACTGTAGTTCCCCGAGTCTTCTTTTTTCCCTTTTTTAAAAGTGGGGCTTATATTTCACCTTTTCCATTCAATGGGAACTTCACTGGACTACCACGGCTTCTTAAATATGATGGATAATGGCTTAGCAACTTCATCCGCCAGTTCCCTCAGGACCCAGGGATGCATCTCATCGGGTCCCATGGATTTGTGCACCTTCAGGTTCTTCAGCTGGTCTCACACTTGATCTTCTCCTACAGTTCTTCACTTTCCCAGTCCCTGCCTTTGCCTTCTGTGACTTGGGTGGTGTGGCTAGAGCCCTTACTAGGAAAGACCAAGTAAAAAAAGTCAAGTACCTCAGTCTTGTCCATGTCCTGGATGACCAGATCTCCTGTTTCCTTCTGGAGAGGGCCTACATTTTTCCTAGTCTTCCTTTTATCACCAATATACCTATAGAAGCTTTTCTTGTTGCCCTGGACATCCCTGACCAGATTTAATTCTGTCAGGGGTTTAGCTTTCCTACCCTGATCCCTGGATACCCAGACAATGTCTCTGTAGTCCTCCAAGGATATCTGTCCTTGCTTCCACCCTTTGTAAGCTTTCTTTTTGAGTCTGAGTTTCTCCAGGAGCTCCTTGTTCATCCACGCAGGCCTCCTGGCGTTTTTGCCTGACTTTGTTGGGATGCATCACTCCTGAGCTTGGTAGAGGTGATCCTTGAATATTAAGCAGCTTTCTTGGGCCCTTTTTCCCTCTAGGGCTTTATCCATGGTACTCTGCCAAGCCGATCCCTGAAGAGGCCAAAGTCTGCTCTCCTGAAGTCCAGGGTAGCAAGCTCGCTGCCCTAAGGATCTTGAACTCCATCATTTCAGCCAAGGCTGCCCTTGAGCTTCACTTTCCCCACTAGCCCCTCCTGGTTGGTGAGAGCAAGATCCAACATGGCTCCTCTCCTCATTGGCTCCTCTATCACTTGGAGAAGGAAGTTACCATCAATGCATTCCAGGAACCTCCTGGATTGCTTATGGCCTGCTGTGTTGTCCTTCCGACAGATAGTGGGGTGGTTGAAGTCCCCCATGAGGATCAGGGCTTGTGAACATGAGGCTGCTCCTATCTGCCTCTAGAGGGCCTCATCTGCTCGGTCTTCCTGGTCAGGTGGCCTGTAGCAGACCTCCACTTTAATGTCACCTGTCCCTGCCTTCCCTTTTATCTTGACCCATAAGCTCTGGCTCAGCTCCTTATCCATCCCAAGGCAGAGTTCCATGCACTCCAGCTGGTATTCTATGTTTTGAGTCAAGAAAGATAATGAAAGTTGTGTAGATCTCCTGCAGGGGTTCAAACCAGTCAGATACATACTGCCACTTAACAGAATTGTGGAGATTTTTTAGGAAGGCAAATAGTAGCATTGCCACAGAATGAGTCATCTCAGCAACCTGTGCAGTTTAAAATTTTCAAACCTATCAATCTACCTCACTGCATTTCACATATGCCTTAAAATCAGTGCACAACAAAACAGATTATCCAAAGTAAAACAGGTCATGATTTTCCAGTTTTCAGGCCAGCCTAGGTACTCATTGTTTATGGAAGTTCATAAAAAATGACAGTTTTCTGATAGCTTCAGCATAGTTGAAGGAAAAAAAATACTGGCAAATTCTCATGATGCCAATTTAGAGTTATTCTGTGAAAAGGGTCTAATAAGTGGATGTAAATAACTATGACCAGAAAAAGAAGTAGAATGCTCTTGGATGTACATTGATCCTGATTGTGATGATTTACATATATTACACCACTGGAATATGGACATACCATCCGGAGTCACTAGACATGAAACTGTAAAATCATCCATGTGTTACATGACTTACTGTCAGGCCTCTAGAATAGATATCATCATAGTCACTTCATCTACAATTTACTTCAAAACACTTTTGATGAGAAAAATGGCACTTGTAATTATTTCACATAGTGCTAAAAAGAATTCTTCTGAAGGGAGGAAAAAACCAAAACCTTAAAGATACTGGATTTTTCCCCCTCTTACTGGAGAAGCACTGTCAGCTTAAGAAAACTTGCAAGCTTGTAGCAAGTTCTGTTCCATGTTTGATAACACGTGTCACAACTGAATTATAAATTATTTGTTGTAGGATGATTATGTGATTACAAGGAGGTATCATAAAAGGCATCTTTTCCTTTTTTAACAGTCGTATGAACAGAGGAGAGCCTTTATGTTCTCATACCTCCATGTTCCTCATGCAAACAGAAATAAAAAATTTAGTGCAGACTGAATGAAAAATGAACTGAGTTGTATTAATGAACATCATTATTTACACAGCTGTGAATTATATTACAACACCAAAATGGTTATATAAACAAAGGTAGAGAATAACACAACTGGGTTTACTGTTGTATGAACAGCTAGACTTACCAATGTTAATGCTTAACTTCTTTATATACTGAACCCTTTCAAAAATAGTACTGATAATAAATAGCTGTTCCATATTGCTACATTTCAAAATTCATTAACAATGGGCTATGATCTGTCAAAACAATATTTTAGGAAAAAATGTGTTTCATTTATCTGTCAATGTCTTCTCTATTAAAGACACAGAAATGTAATATTTAAACCCCATAATTTTTCTCTTCATAATGATAATTTGAAAAAGTACTATAAGCTAAATAGCACCTCACTTGTAGAACTAGTATTTCCAAATAAACACAAGCACTATACATAGATTCACAGATGAACAGTCACTTTTTCTGTTTGAGAAAATAAAATATTTTTTAAAAATATTTGTCATTTTTCACACAGTGCAATATGACGTTTCAATATTTACATGGAAACAAATCCATTGTATTCTCCCAGCTTGTTCAACCACATCATCTTAATAGGATAGTCAAAAACCTAAGATTCTTCTCCCAGAATACAATTTTTAGTATTCTGCTTTGGATATTTTTTATTTCAGTTTTGAATTAGGGTTGTTAACCCTAGTTAGGATTTATAAACCTGTTACCTGAAACCTGCGTTAGCTAGAATAAGATACATTTTGTTCACTTAGCAACAAAACAGGTTACAAAGACTTCTTCGTATTTCATGACTACCATCTGGTTACCTATCCATTTTCAGGTTTGGGTTCCAAATTTTAAGAACCAACAGTCAGATTCAGGTGGAACCTGATGACAAGAAACAGCAGCCTCAAGATTTTGCTGGACATCAGGGTGAAACAAAGTAATGAACAGGCCTCCTTTTGTACATCCCCTTGATTTGCTGCCAGATCATTATTTTTGCTTTTTTTGATGGACACAAAATCATCAGCCAAGAAGTCCTTATCAGAGTATTCAAGAAATTACTGGGAGCCAATGAGTATGTGAAATTTTTAAAAGTTAGGTCACTTCATTAAGTATCTAAATAGGCATCCCAAATGTTTAACATAATCCATCCAATTTTTAAAAGTCTGGACATTTTATTTCAATGGAAAGGCCCAGTGATTCATTAGAATCTCAGTAATAAGGAAATTGCTGGTGAGTATGATGAACTTCTGACAGAATACCGTGAAGGGCTAGAC
>VFFE01007683.1:1950924-1989506 GCA_008921705.1 Burhinus oedicnemus | reverse complement strand
AAGGCCATATATTAAAAAGGAGAGAATACAGAAAAGTTGAAACTTTGAAGTCAAAGTACAAAGGCTACACAGCTGTGTTTATGCCAATAATTCTGAAGGCAGTGATAGAGAATAATCCATTTTCCTAGTTCTATGCAGAAAAGAGACATTTGTTGTCATGAAAGACTTATAGGTCTCTTAAAAACCAGGTACACAAACTGCAGAGACTCAGCTGAAATGCTAGCAGACTTACCAATGGAGAGACCTAAGTTTAATGGGAAGAAACAAAAAGCACAAATATGTTATGTTATTTATTGTTTTTCCCTACCTGTCTGGGACTTACAATTTTGAAGACACAGCCCTGTGAAAACATTCCTTAAGATAACTTTGTGATAGTGGTGAGAATTTCAAAACTGAGCATAAAACCCAAAACCCACTGAAGTCAAGTAAAATGTTCCATTCCCTGTGATGATGATGTTAGAATACAAACATTCCCATTCTGGAATATACTCACCTAGTACTATATCCTGTGCCAGGTAATGGCTACCACTAGGTGCCTTTGATTAAGGTATGAAAACCCTGTACAAGGCTAATTTGCTAGAACCTCCTTCTAAAGAAAGATCCACCCCAAAGCCTAAGAAGCAAAGATTGACTTGCTTCCTTGAGTGTGGGACTTTATTCCACCTAGAATCCATGGGTTTTAGTTCACTTTAATTCTAAAGCATCATTACTTGCAGAATTAAATAGTATTAATTAAATAATGGCATTGTTAAAAAGGAGTATTCATTCTTTTTGAAATCGCTTCCTTTCAGTTACATTAATGATTATCGTACTCTTATACAATAAAACAAACAGAAAGAGGTGTCTGATTTCCTGCTTTTTTGCACCCATTTCTTCCTGGCTTTTTTTCTGTCCTTTAGGGTTTGGCATTTTATTCTCAAGAGGAAAATAATCCCCTTTCCCTCTTTTTTTTTTTTTAATTAATGTTTCTCCATTACCTCCATGATTTTATCTGGCCTTAGTTTCACCACATACAGAATATCTGTTTTCAGATGAAGTGCTATAGACCAGATTCCAGATAATGGTGACCAATTTACTTACATAATGACTTTATTAAGTATTTTCAGTATTACTTTTCATTCTATCACTAGCTTTCTTTTTGTCCTAACTTAAAAATCCCTGAATATTGGTCACAGGAATATGTGCATAAATTAAAATGTCAATTAATGTATTAGTAGAAACAATGCAAAGGAATATTACTTGTTATAACCAGGAGTGACAAGTCCATATACAATGGATTGCCTGCTTCAAGGATCAGAAATGAGGCACCCACATTTGTGTTTGTTTCGTATTTCTTATTAATAATAATGCATCATGCATAATAAGGAGAATCATGTGCATTATGGTCTTCAGATCCATTAGCACAGATAAACAAGCTTGGCGGGAAAAAAAACAATCCCAAGATGATTATTACAATTATTATAATGTAAGTAACCAGAATGGTTTGGAGTTGCAGATGTGGAACAGCTTGCAATAGAAGTTGTAGTCCATAAAAAGATGGTTTTGCATTCGTACTATTAATCAAAGGCTTGAATGGCAAAAGGGGAGAACTCGTTTTCTACTGGGGTTAATCTATAATTTCATAATGTACTCTATATTCCTACACAAACCTTTTAGCTACATATTTGTAATTTCATTTTTTCTTCTCCTCTTCCATTTCTTACTACAAATCTTATTTTATAATAGCCCACTATTAGGTCAGACAGAAAGGGAACAAATTCATGCTAGTTATTTCATCAGACTCTTATGAATATGTTATGCTTCAGATTTCTATGATAGTTCTCAACCTGCATTTTTGTCAGGCATATCATTCTGAAAATTGCAATTTTTGAATGAACTTTCCCTACATTCTGTTCTCTTGAAGGTATTTTTTAGTAGGATTTGCATGAAATCTAACCTGTCATTTCTGACTATATAACAATGGGGGAATTTAATTTGTGCAAACATAAACTGTAGCAATTATACTTGGCTCTTTAAATAGCCTTATTGCTCAAGTGCAAAATGTTCTAAAAAGTTTGAAGAATTATATTCTATCATCTCATTTTATGTAATGGCTTGAAATATGGTGAGATTAGTAATAGTATAGACAAAACAAGTCCAGGAAAGTGCATTTTGTTGTTTACATGCATAACAACCATATTTGACCAAGTCATCAACATTTGAAAGTCATATTTGGTGAAAATGTCAACATCTGAAACAACATCTGAAAAAGGTATTTACAAATACCATTTATAAGTGATTTTCTAAAACATACAGGTAGGCAGGTAAATGCTCTAAAGATACAAGCTGTTGTTTGGTCTGCTCCGTCTTCTTACACTTCCATGATGCTGCAAGGACCCCCAAAAATTACTGCAGCTATTTCCTACAGGGACGGTACTTAATCAGCTTTCCCGGAAATTGGCATGGACTCATCTACCACAGCCAACATGTGCCTAGACATTAGGCCCAAAAGCAGAAAGACTGCAATGAAGAACACATACCTTTAATAAAGTCAGGAGACAAACAGATCTAGTGTGGTCTTTCATGCTACACAAAGTTAGAACAGACTTCCAAAGGGAGAAATTCTCTCTCTCGCTTTTCACTCTTAATGGTCATTGAACATTGCTTGGACCAAAAAGGACATAAACTGGGGAAAGAAAATAGAACATGAGTGGAATCACAGGGGAATTAAGAGTCCCTTTGAGTTGGGACCCAGCAATGTAGGGACAAGCGGAGAAAGCTTGAACAACACTTAGGGAACACTGCCTGAATAAGGAAACACTCAACTGAACACAGAAAACTCTGAATGATCTGAGGCCAAAGAGTCAGTGCAGCAATTTTACAAAGCTAAGTCCCAGATAAGAAACACAAACTCAGTTTGGATCTAAGACAAAATAGCCCAAATGTGGCTGCTAGAAAATACAGAATAAAATTTTGGCAAACCATTCAGAATAAACCATTCAAAGACATCACCTCTTCCAGACTATTGCTTAGGAGGAACAACAACCCTAGAGAATCCAAATGCTACAAGAAAAGATGTGAGAGGCAAAATTCATGCAGTGCTCAGAATCAGAGTTCAACAAATGACAGTACATGAATCTGACACAAAATGACATCTACATGAATCGCCAGCCAAGACAGCATAGAGTATTTGGAGAAAGATGAAAGAACTACAGTGAAATGTATCATTTTGCAAAACCCAGCAGAGCATACACAGCATGGACAAATCAGGTAACAAGAGGTCTATTAGTTCAGAGGAACTCTTCAAAAAGGCTGCCAGCAGTATTGAAGCAGAATAAGGCGTCTAGATAGTTTGCCACAGGTGAATACAGTTATGTTTGTGACAGTGAGTTAGTGCTGAAAAAAAACCCCAAAACTAGGCAGTGGGAAGGAAGCAGATGAAATTCAAGGCTCAAAGGCTTATCTTTCTGAAGGGTGTTTTGTGTCAAATGCTTGGGGAAGAGCATGTATTCAATTTAAAACAGTACTGAGGAAAAAGTACCAATTACTGGATTCAAAACATGTCATGTCCACAGGTTTTGCAAGAGGTTGTTCTCACTCGTAGAACTGATTCCTCAACTGTGGACAAGTTCAAAGAGTAATTGCTCTCAGAAAAAGGGAAGCTGTCAATAAAGTATAGAGTAAAGCTAAAAGGGCCCAGTTTTCTGACCCTATGAAAATTCTTATGACCTTAAGGAAGAGGATAAAAGAGAAATTGGATAGGTTCGCTTCTCTGGGAATTATAGAGCAAGTAGAAAATGAAGAGAAGGCTTTTACACTAGTTGGTCACTCTAATGAAAGCAAAGGAAGCAAGCAATGAGGAAAAAAGAGTGAAGGTTTGGCTTCTAAATATGCTAAAATATTGCTAAATAAAGGCATGAGAAGAAAAAAGTGTTTCCATTACCTATGAGTAGAAAATTCTGGAAAAGATGTTCCATGCAAAGTGGTTTTCTAGACTTCATGAATCAGCAGGATTCTGGCCAATGAAACAGAAGAACAAAGTTTGCATTTTCAGACTTTCAACATCTGTTTGGAGGAACAGTTTATTCAGATAATACCCAAGGTAATTCACAGAAAAATATAACCATTTTTTAAGTGTGTAAAAGGCAGTAACATTCACTGAACTTCCATTTTAATTGTGAAGGAAAAATAGATGTCTATAAGCAGACACAATAAACACTTACAGAAAAAAAGTTTGGACTAAAGATAAAAAAAAATTAATTTGATAATACAGACTTGACACAGGTGTTATTTAATATAGCAAGGTGTTAACACAAGAAGTTAGTGCAACGAAGGTGTACAGCAGGATTGAACACAACACAGACCTTCTTAGCACAGGCAAAGAAGAGCTAAAAAAGCACCTTGGGAGGATAAAATTCTTGCCCAATCTAGTCATCTGAGAATGATACAACACAGGCATGCCCAATGAACATGTTGTGCAACATTCAGTCACAAAATTGAACTGGTAACTTGAAGAGATTTGCTTTTTTGGAGGAGACCGCAAGAAGACAGTAAGAGCTAGTAAGGAGAAAATTAGATTTCTACAGTGTCAGTGACGACTCTCAGAATACTATATAGGCAAATTCATTACGTGTAAACAGAGAAGAAAGCTCTGGCCTTCCCTAAAGTTTTGCATGTAGTTTTGAAGTTTTACTTGTGGGAGACAAACATTAAACTGAAACTACCTTTTTTTGCCGTTACCAGTAATGGCAAACTTGACACAGTAACCTTACAATGGAACACTAGCCAGCACTTTCAGCAGTTTTGACCGCTGTAGAAATTGAAAAATGTCATGGTGAATTCCCACTACTGTGACTCTTACAAGTTGCCTTTTGAAAAAAAGGGTTTAAGATATGGACTCTGGTCAAGATTTTGCATTAGCAAATTACAGGCTAGCATTAGGAAGCCACTGAAGTCACCTGACAAAAAATTTTGAGAGATCTGTAAGCAAAAATCTAATACCAGACCAGATATCCAAGATAAATGAAGACACCTAATGAGGTGCACTATTGTTTCTGAAAAATTATGTCTACCTGACAGGAAAGTTTCACCACAGGCAGCAGTGTTGTTACAAGAGATTGCTTTACAAATAATGGAGTCACTGAGGCCAAAGAAAAGAGGTCACACTCCCTACCTGACTCTTTCCCACATTGTGGCATGGTTCTGCGTGAAAAGTATCTTTCCCTGCCCATGATGTATGGAGGGACTCCCTTCATACCAAAAAACACTTACAGGTTGATGCAACAGGTAGAGCGCTCTGTTCCTGCATTGACATCCATGACCCTGCTGCAGAGTGACATTTCTTCACAGTTATCACCTTCATGAATATAAACTGTAGAGAGACACATAGCACATTTTTTAGTTTTCAGCAGGGCAAGAACTGTACTAAACAGTGAAAACTTGACGGCCAGGACAACCACAATAATTAGGCAAAGTATCATACAGCAGCAAAGACAGAGAGAGAAAGGGTGATGTGGGTGAGACAGAGGCTAAGACAGCAGCAAAAAGGGAACTCAGGTCAAAAGCAGTGGGAAGGTAAATACAAGTAGAAAAGAAGGAAGGAAAACAGACAGGAAGCCCTGGGGAAAAAAAAAGCAGGAGCAAAAGTGATTAACAACACAGTCAGGATCAAATGTAACAGAGGCAGAAGCAATCAGATGGGAGATGAAAGAGAAGCAGAGGGAAAAGGAAAGGAAAAAAGGCAAAAGGAGCAGAAGGGCCCAGACCCTGTGGAAGAAGGCCTTCCTCCCTGGATGCTGGAACAGAGCCAATGGCTTATGGGTGTCTGCACACCCCTGTAGCACAAAAGACATTTCTCCCCTGATATTGGCAGATTCACGCCCCAATGCAAGAAACTTCTTATTAAAAAAGTAAATTTAATTACAAACTCTACCATAAAGCATTCACACAAGGGAATTTTTTCAAGGTTATGGGGAATCTTTTTCAGGAATTACCCAGCTCTTGAGTGACTGACCTTGAAATCTTAACATTTTTGTATGTAATCTGTTTTGGATGTTATGTATAAAAAACAGAAAAATGAAGAAAGATGTAATTATTTGACTCCGTCAAAATGCAACTGCTCCTGTGGTGAACTTGACTTTAACCTTCATATCACATTTGCCAGATGCATTCTACAGTTATTCATCATTTTCACACATCAAGTGCACCTTAGTTCCTTTGTTTTAACACTCTGAAATGTAGTGCTGAGCAGCTGGCCAGATTGTTCATTCTGTTTATCCAGAGGTCAGAGGAAATGTGAACATTTGAAATCTTGTTAATATGCTTAAAAGCTAAGAATATCTCAGCCCTACTTTAATGCACAGTCTGCTTTTGTAATAAAAGACTTTTCATCTTGCTATGAATGGAGTTTTGGGGTTTTTTTAATTGTGACTAGGGAATCAGAATGGGTAAAGTTTCATATTGTTAAAAAGTTCATCTGATCCATAATCAGCATTCATGCTTGCCTTTCTGAAGGCAAAAGATGGTGCTTTGTACCTTTTTTCTACCCACACTAGGAAGACTTGATCATCCTCTGTAAATAATACATTGGCACTAATTTCTGTGCTTATGGCCAGAGGCAAAATTGCATGGTGTCTGCTAATGAAAATAATTGTGAGGAGACAGAGGACAAAATAAAAAGACAGTGAGAAATAATATCAAACTTTTAAAAAAATCTTTAAATTACAAATCACTGTCTACTGTTCTCCCTTCATTTGTATAGAAAAAGTCAGCTGACTCTAAATTAGAACTCAGTGAATAATTCATAACAAATAATTTATTTATCAAATTTCACTTTTTCTATTTGTGAACTAAGATCAAATTTCTTAAGTATATTTGATATTCAAAACTATTCATGTATGTCTTCATTTAACTTTTTTTTCTACACAGCAATCATAGCAATATGGTACAAATACCAAGAGAGAAAAAATTTTGCGAATTGGGCTTGACGTTGGGGCTGGGCCAATGACTTCACTGGGTCCAGAATTCCATCCCTTTAAGTTTCACAGTCTATTTTGCAAGCCCACAACACAGTGATGTCTGTCACATGACACAAATTCAGTGTGGAATCTGACTTTTTATAACCTCATTCAAATGTATCATTGACAGTGATATTGTGTCAATAAGACAAACATCTTTACTTAAAAACTTCACTTTAACTCTGTCACAAAGAAAGAATACTGAAAAGCAGTCATGCCTGAATCAAAGTGATTTTGGTTTTTCACTGACAGTGTATTCTTATGGAAAACCTGTTTTTTTTCTGGCTCATCCTATACATGTTTTTGGAGCTAAACTGTACATATAACTTAGCATTTATTATGCCTGTCTGGACTGCTTTTTCTTCATATTCTTTCCTGTTTTCAAATTTTCATTCTAACAAAATTACTTTCACATGTTAATGAGCTCCTAACTAAATCACATTTCATGTCATTGGACTGTGGCAAGGCTGACAAAAGTTGGACCCTATGGAATCTTCTCACTTCTTTCCTATCTTGTTTTCTTCCCAAAGGTGAGAGAAACACCTCGTAGTTTCACTTCCTGTTGACTTCTCTTTCTGTTTTTTCTAGTGTCCCTCTTCATCTTCCATGTTTGACATCACAGGACAGAGAGTGCAGAAAAGGTGCTGTACAGTATAGGGCTAGAAGGCTAAAAAGATCCTTCTTCTCTCTAATGCCTCCTCCCCAGGCTGCTCCCATTATTTCCAAATTGCTCTAGATGCTTGCAGCTGGAATTGCCACCAATTTTCTGTTTCCACACTAAGTGTGAAGAGCCAGGAATAAGAAGGAGTGGCAGGGCATTAGCAAAGACAAGGAGGCAGTGTTGTGGCCACAAAAATTCTGCTTCCCCAAGGGCCAAAGAAAGACCTGTTGCCATCTGTGAGCAGCCACAAAGGTGGCCTGGTTCGAACAGGGAAATTAGTGAACAGAAGAAAATGTCTACTGAAAAATACTGATGGAGAAATTGCCTCCTAGCCTGGGAGCTGTGAGCCTGGGAACTAGGCTTTGGAACCAGAAACATCTTTGAAAAGTGCAGCTGGCCTCTTCAAGTACAGTTGTCATACCTAGAAAGCAGAGACATCCTGAGCTACAATGAATAACCACAAAACCAAGAAACAGTAATAGCAGCTTATCGTGTGGAACAGTGGAAACAGTCTGGAAAAATAAAATGGGTCTGAAAGAACAGAAAACACCATCATCATTGGCTGTTACAGATGAAAACTAGAAATTAACAGCATCTATTGGCAGTTTGAAACTGCACTGTCCTATGCCCTCTTATGTCTATGATATAAAAGGGACTTAATTTCTATCCAAAATGGAGCCTCTTTCTCTGAGAACTTCCCATGCTGCATGCACTTTTCCTTTACTAGACAGGTTGAATGCCACACAAACTTTCTATGAGATCTTGGACTGCCCCCAAGGATGTCTGGCTGGCTCCAGACTCCTTGACACAACCATTTTTGACGTGAGACTCTGTCTATTATCTTACTGGTCCCCCTTTGGACCCACTTTTTGTAGGTTCGTCTTCTCACCTCTGGGATGGTATGGTCCCCCTCTGGGATCAGTTTGCCCTCACCTTTGGTATGGTTTGGCCCCTTCTGAAATCTGTATAATTCACTTGATATTCATATTATAAATATATATATATATATATATCTCCATATAAGTAATTTATCATAAGTATATTTGGCATGATATTGTTGATAAGTTTGTTCACTAATGATAAGTTCATAGTAACCTGTAATAGTATACACCTACTTGGCTGTTGCTGTTATACTGATTGTTGCTATATGACTGGTTGTTTCTATTATTTACTGCTACCATACTGCTGATTGCTGTTGTATTATTGATTGCTGACAGTAATTTATAATAGCTTTATATAGATATGTATACACTTTATTAATCATAGGTATACTTGTTAGTGGTGATTTTTGTGGTAGTTTACTTGCTAGTGGTAATTTTTGTGGTATTTGTGATAATCTGTAACAAAGTAGAGAAATTTACAGAGTAAAGCCTCTGTGTCCTTGTGTATTATGGAATCGTACAAACTTACAGTTACAATCTCTACACGCCCGCAGGCTGAATAACCCTTTGGGTCATGACACCACCATTCCACCATCTATCCATGTCATTGTCAGTAACTTGGAGATCCAACAACTCAAGAGTCCTCCTCTCTTTTGATCTACCTTCTTCCCTGTCAACACCTCTATCTCCTTCCTTTAGTTAATTTACCTGTAATTCATCCTCTTTCTTCTCCCAGGCTTACCAATCAATTTTCTGGCACATGAACAATTTTCTTTCTCAGTCTGTCTTCCATATCTCTGGCCTCCACAGGACCCCTAATCATTACTTTAGTCTATCACCTATTCAGCCTCCAGTACATTCTACAATTTAATCAGCTCCACAGTCAAACATCTCTTCTATTAATTAAATACTAAAACTCTAATTCCTACTATTTTTATTACCATTGCTACCAATAATAAAGACAAAAACATTTAGCAAAAATCTTCAAAGTCTTACATAAACTCACTTCATTAGAGCTAGAAAAAATTCTCTGCAGTACAACACAGTATTTTAAATTCATTTGGCACCTATCACAGGAATGGATAACATGCCCTCGGACTGAATTAATATGGGAGGCATTCAATATATTCTTACATGCTTTGGCATTCAGGCATGATATCAACTGGCCTCAGGTATATGTAGAGACAGAGACTTGTGCATCCAGCAGCCACAGGAATCATTTGCTGAGCTGTAGGCCCATAAACCAAGAATTATCTGATGCCATGGACAGTGACAAGAAGTCACTTTCTGTTATCAATTTTTGGCGAAGGAATTATCATCTGTTTAGCAGCCCTGTTTATCCTTCTATAATCCTCTGTCAAGGACTGAACAGAAGCCTGAATAACAGCAATAGAAGATAGTCCTTTTAAGGATATCTTCCTCAAAAGAAATGTGTGTCATGGAATTAATAATTTGAGCATTTGTGTGTGGTTTGGCAATAACAGCTTTGTGCAAATGGCAGAGAAAACTTGCAGAGATCACCATTAAAAGCTACAAAATTTTTTTCCTATGAGTTCCCACTAGAGCAGTGCGTGCCTTATTCTTTCCGTTCTATATATTGAGTTTATGAAGAACTGAGGCAGCAGTTCTCCAGCAATCAAACCAATGGGATATTGGCTGATGAAATATCAGTGGGTCTTCTCTTGCCTTCCACCCTTAAAAGACTTATAAAATGGGATTCATGGTATAACTTTTTGTATGACCAATTTCTCCAACCCCTGCAGAGGAATTAATCAGAAAGAGAGTGGTCTACAAAATTGTGCATAGGATGAAAGGAGATCTCATACGCAACCTCTCTGCTACACTAGCTTTTTTAGGTGTTTGAGAATTTCTTACATTAAATGAATTTGGCAAGTACTATATAACATTATCTAGCTACAAAGGAGAGTGAAGTAATGTTAAGATCAAGTGAAGTAACAATATACACACACTTTCTATTTCTGTAGTTTATTACTATATTCTTAGAACTATAAATGGAACCATACAGGATAAGTTTGAGAAGGATTAAAAATATAAGTAAATAGAGCTGAACATACATACTTGACTAAATAAGACTTAAATAAGTATTTTACTGCTTCTCTTATCCACACTTAATAACCTTTTCAGGTTGGGAAAGTAACCTGAATACTTAATTATGTTTCCCCTGAAGAGTTTCATGTCATAGTCCTTTTGCCAGGACTCCTCAGTTTATTCCACCTATATACTTCAGAGCTGGATAACAGTACCCATCTTCAGTTTTATCTTATTCTGAAACAACAGCACTCAATATTTTAGAGTCTGATAAATGACTGGCAAGCACCAATAATTTGCTGGATATTCAGAATCCTGCAAATGATTGTCAAATGTAATGAAACCCAGGAGCTGTCAATCCAGAGGAAAATTGCTCCTGCATTAAAGAAAATGTCAAAGGTAAGAAACACCTTAGCTGGAAGAAATTTATACGTCTTATGATAAATTCAAATACAGACAACAGTATTCCAGTTTACTTCTCAGTTTCAAGTATCTACACCAGCCACTGAAGGAATTGTTAGTTTTACTGAGGAGACTCCAGACTGTATTATTGCTCTATCAATAAGTACATATTCTTGTGTAAAACACAGGATAATTTTTTAGGTAAAAATAGATAAAGGAGTGACGGATCCTAACTGGAGTCCAGTGCAGTTAAAGGAGTTTAGCTGGAGGCCAATAACTAGTAGTGTACCCCAGGGCTCAATATTGGGTCAAGTCCTGTTTAACATCTTCATTAATATGTTGGATGATGTGGCAGAGTGTACCCTCAGCATCTCAGCTGATGACACCAAACTGGGAGGAGTGAGTGATAGATCAGAGGGTCGTGTTGCCATCCAGAGGGCCTTTGACAGGCTGAAGAAATGGGCTGACAGGAAACTCACGAAGTTCAACAAGGGGAATTGCAAAGTCCTGCACCTGGGGAGGAACAACCCCAGCCACCAGTATATGCTGGGGGCCACCCAGATAGGAAGCAGCTTGGCAGAAAAGGACCTGAGGATCCTGGTGGACAACAAACTGACCGTAACCTAGCAGTGTGCCCTTGCTGCTAAGAAGGCTAGAAGTTTCCCAGGTTGCATTAGGAGACAAGTTGCCAGCAGGTCCAAGGAGGTGATCATTCCCTTTTACTCGGTGCTGGTGAGGCCACACCTATAGTACTGTGTCCAGTTCTGGGCTCCCCAGTACAAGAGTTATAGGCATACCAGAGAGAGTCCAACAAAGGGCCACCGAGATAGTAAAGGGACTGGAACACCTCACCTATGAGGGAAGGCTGAGAAAAGTGGGACCATTTAGCCTGGAGAAGAGAGGGCTCAGGGAGATCTCATCAATGTCTGTAAATACCTGAAGGGAAGATGCAAAGAGAACAGAGCCAGATTCTTTTCGTGCCCAGAGACAGGACTAGATGCAATGGGCATGAAATGAAACACAAGAGGCCCTGTCTAAACATCAGGAAACTGTGAGGAAACACTGAAGATCAGAAACCACTGTGAGGGTGATTCTACTTATCCAACCTATACTTCAACAGCTTGCCTATAATGATCTTATGGGAGACAGTGTTGAATGCCTTCCTGAAGTCAAGATAGACAATATCTGCTGCTATCCCCTTGTCTTTCCGTCATACAAGGTTATCAGGTTGGTCAAGCATGACTGCCATACAAAGGTGTTACAGAGGTTTAAACAGTCAAAACAGATGACCAACTGCTATAGCAAGATAAAAATTTAACCTCTCTTTACGTCTTCAAGAATATTTCGGGGAAAAAAAAAGACTGTATCATTCCTGAAGCTGTTTTTCCAGCAACCCAAGTCTTTAGTGACTTTTGTATTAACCTGCAGTTTAAATAGACCCAGACAATCAAGAACTCCAGAAGAAAATTTTGGGATTTTTTTAAATTATGTTTAGAACAATTGACAGACAAAATTGTACACACTAGACTACAGTTTCCTGGTTTGTGCTTCGTGTAGACACTAACGCTTCTTAAACAAGCATGTGTATACAAGTATTTATAAAATAACGATAAATTGTATGATGTGAATTATTTTGAATGCTATTTAGCTATAGAAGCCCCAAGACAGGAGTAAAGATCGATTATGGAACATCATTTGGAAGACATACAAGTTTTAAATGCAGTTTTGGTAGTCAAGTTTGTAATTGCCACCAATATTAAAGCATGAAAATTTGCTCTTTTTTTTCCCAGAGGCTGGAAATTTATGCTAGTCAAAAGTAAAACCATTAAATATATAGTTGTGTTATATGTATACATTCAAAGCTTAATTCTCTGAACCTACTAAATTTTTCTCTTCAGCAAAACAATTTTCATAACCCAAAATCAATTTGGGAGACAGTATTAATTCTCAGCATATAACACTGAATAAGACATGTAACGCTGCTCCATTTTTTTATCCAACTCTTTCTTACAGGCACTCTCTAGTATTTCTAGCTTCTCTTGTGTGGTAGAAATCCTGATGAACAAATCTCTGAAATCAGAGAATATGAGAGGTCAAAGGCAAAACATCACTGTCATTTTACATTTTTTACTCTATCAGTAAGTATCTCTATGTATTTCCTATTTTCTTCATCTGAAAGAAAGCTGCAGATGTGATTTCATCTTGATCACTGGTCATAATTCTATTATTACATTCAAATGTAGCAGAACATAATTCTATTACGAAAACAGAAACAAACACATTGCGTCCCCGGGTGTAATAGTCTAATTGTAACACAAGAAGTGCCTCTTGGATTTTACTACCTAGAATCCTTAACAAGAAGCAGCATGATTAGTAGCAGCTCACCTCAAAGTCTCCACCTTCTCTTACAAAAAATTATTCCCTTATGTGTGATATACTGCATTTGCTGCAATCCTCCTCTGCATCCCAATTTGCTCTTTTTCAGTGCATCAAATTTGACACTGTCAAAAGCATATTATTTTCTTGCCACACTTACTGAGTTAGTTCCTCTTTTACAGCAGTTCTTGGTTTCTCTTAGCAGGAAAGTTCTAACTTTTTGTCCTCACTTTCAAGGCTTGTCACAACACTGCTTCTTCCCACCTGCACTTCAGTTCTCATGTCCTCCTACGCACCTAATGAGATGACAATACTTATTACAATTTTCCTGGTTTATTGTGCCCCTTCCTTTTTCTCCTTTCCTGCCTTATAAGAACATAAAATTGACTCAGAAAAGGGTCTAAGTAGCCCAATATCTGATTTCTAGCACTGACAATAAATTTCTGCTTCAGGAAGAGTGAAAACAATACACGTGTATATAATTCTCCTTCCAAGTTCTCTACTCATTTTAAGCTATTCTCACTCTGTGATTTTCCAATACAGAAAGAGTTTCTGTATTTCATATCCCAGATATATTTCTCTTCCAAATAGTTGTCCAGTCTCCCTGGGGAGTAATGTAAATGTCTAGTATGCACAACTATTTTTTGTATGTGGCATACAGGTGCTATCTCCTTCACAAGAAAGTGTCTCCTCTGGGTTTTTTTACGCTTAGTTCCTATTGCTTGTATTGGGTGCATGCACTCATACTGGAAGAAAAAGTGAACAAGTAATTTTTGGCCCTTCTTGTCTGTGTTATCCATGATTTTGTAGACGTTTATGATGTCTCCCTTAAGTCATCTTTTTCCCAGACTAAAATATCAGTTTCTCTTCCAAAAGCTATTCGTTACTTTCAATCATCATTTCTGTCCTTCTCAGAAGCTTTTCCATGAAATTAATAAACTTGTCACTTGCTCAAAAAAACGAAAAAGACTGAGAAAGTATGAAGGCTAAAAAAGTGAAAGAGAAAAAGAGGTGAAGAAACAAGGTTTTTCTTCGTTTTAGTGGGCTGAACTAATACTCACATTCCTTTTAGTTTATAATTGTCCTAATTTGTCTGTAACTTGTAATTTGCCCAACAATTAAAAAAACATATGGAAAAACACTAATATAGAAACTGGTTAAGTTAGCATTTGTATACATGATGTTTAATTAAAGTTCAGGAATATTCTTTCACATAAAACATGTTCAGAGATGCAGATTTTTCTTTTCCTGAAATGAAAAAATGTAAATTCAGAATTCACCCAATGATACAGAATCAGAGAATCATAGAATGGTTTAGGTTGGAAGAGATTTTAAAGATCATCTAGTTCCAAATGCCCTGCCATGGGCGAGGACACCTCCCACTAGACCAGGTTGCTCAAAGCCTCATCCAACATGGCCTTGAACGCTTCCAGGGATGGGACCGCCACAACTTCCCTGGGCAACTTGTTACAGTGCCTCACCACCCTCATAGTGAAAAATTTCTTCCTGAGATCTAATCTAAATCTACCCTCTTCCAGTTTGAAGCCATTACCCCTCGTCCTATCACTACATGCCCTTGTAAAAAGTCCCACTCCAGATTTCTTTTAGACCCCTTTCAGATACTGGAAAGCTGCTATAAGGTGTCCCCAGAGCCTTCTCTTCTCCAGGCTGAACAACCCCAACTCTCTCAGCCTGTCCTCATAGCAGAGCTGCTCTAACCCCCTGATCCTCTTCGTGGCCCTCCTCTGGACCCTCTCCAACAGGTCCACATCCTTCTTATGTTGCAAGCCCCAAAGCTGGACACAGTATTCCAGGCGGGGTCTCATGACAGCAGGGTAGAGGTTCAGAATCACCTCCCTCGACCTGCTGGCCATGCTTCTTTTGATGCAGCCCAGGATGCGGTTGACCTTCTGGGCTGCGAGCACACATTGCCCGGGCTCATGTTGAGCTTTTCATCCACCAACACCCCCAAGTCCCTCTCCTCAGGGCTGCTCTCAAGTCAGTCTCCGCCCAGCCTGTATTTGTACATGGGATTGCCCTAACCCATGTGCAGGACCTTGCACTTGGTCTTGTTGAACTTCATGAGGCTGGCACGGGCCCACCTTTCAAGCCGGTCCAGGTCCCTCTGGATGGCATCCCTTGTCTCCAGCATGGTGACCACACCACACAGCAGTCCCACAAAACCTACTGAAATGTTTCTGTAAAAATTATCTTTCTTTTTCCAATCAGGCAGGCTAAAATTAAAGTGTTGGCAAAAATTAAAAAGTTTAAAATTAAAAATTTTAAAATGATCCTTCAGATCAGGTAAAGATTTTTGCCTTCTGCATAGCAATTTATTGTGGTAGTACCATTTATTTACCATTAGCTAGATGTTTACAAAGTAATATAAATATCATTTGAACCCGAGTAACCATATTTTCTCTTATGTTCTTGCATATGTAGGAAAATTTGCAGTTTACAGGGGAATTCCAAAGCAATTTTTAATGGCTTAGTTCTCAAGGACAGTACTAAATGTAATCTTAGAGAATGTATACTATTAATACAGTATATTCATATGTTTCAATGATAAAGACAGAGGCTGCAGTTGATTCATATATTGCATTGATAACAGTAGAGGCTACCATACTGCCATGAGCAGTAACAAATTTTTACTCTTTCAGTACTGAGAGTCAAAAATTATCCAGGATCTTTGATAATCCTGGTAGTATGTCTGATGCCATGCAAGTAGCAAAGGTAAGATTCAGAAGAATCTCCAGTTCCATCATAATCTTCAAAATTTCACATACATTTTCCCATTTTTCCGAATGAAATACATATATTAAAATACTTTGATTTGTTATATTTGGCTGTGCTTAACGTGACATAGTTAAGATTTATGTAGATAAACCTGAGACAGAGAAATTAGCACGTTTTACAGGTCAATGCAATTTGCTTTACTCCAGTAACAAGCTGCGCCCCAATGCAAAAATTAAAAATGAAGGGAAAGAGAATGGGTTTTATTGATAATGAATTTGTTTTATTGATAATAAATTTATTTTACTGAAGTAGTTGGTCTGAGCCTGACAGCTGTTGCCTCTGTGTGGAAATGTAATATTTCTGCATCCTTTAATCCTCCACACACAAAGCTCTCTGTAAGGTCTTATACAGACACATTGTAAAGACACAAAAATGTCTGTTCTACAAACCCTCCCAACGTAAAACTAAAACTGCTTTTTCATAATATTTGTGTTTTCATTTTACTGGTGTTTTCTTCTCTTCCTTTCCCAAATTAGTTCCCATGTGCCTACCTAGTTTGTAGGACGAGATAGCTATAAGACACTAACCCTTTCAAAGTCAAAAAACAGGTGTTTAAAAGTAAAGAACTTACTCATGGGTGTTGAAATAGCAGTGCATGGTGGAAAAAGGGAAGCAAATAATACCAGCTGTGTCCCACAAGCAGAACAGCTGTTAAATGTTTGTGCCTTAAGACCTGTTGGAAGCTGGCAAACTCATGTCTACTGTGCTCGCTTTATTACATACTAGACAGAAGGAAAAATAACTGATGGTGAAATAAAAGGAAAAAGAACATGTTTCCCCAGCAAAGGAAAGCTCCTATGTTAAACTTACACTTTCTTTACATTCTTAGTTTTCCATTAAACTGTACTTTTTTTCAGTTTAAAAAAACAGTAATATGCTTTGATTTTCACTTTTAATTAGAAAAAGCATCAGGTCTTTTATCCTCTTTATCCTCCATAAAGACACTTGTGCTACAAAAGGCAATGGTTGCCAATGAGTTTCAATTTTTTGAATACTTGGATTGAATATGTATTTATGATTTTCTCTCTCTGAGCTCATAACACATCCATGCAGGTCCCCTGCTGATAATTAACAGCTTTGACAGAATTTTATGGTGAATTTGGGAATTCCATTAATTTTCCCAAAGAATACAGTTAGATGGAAGGCGGAGGGTGTGGTAGCAGCTGTGCACGTGGTTTTTTTTAAAGGAAGGCATAGCAATTCAATCATGAAACAAAGGAAGTTGCTTACTACAAATGAAACTCTTTTCAGCTTTTTAAGAATAACTTCAGCTTCATCCCTCATATTTTTGATGTCTTGGTAAATGTCTTAGACACGAGGTGCTTTTTGGTAACACCTCCACCACAATCTGACAGCTGGTTAGCAAGAATATAGCTTTATTCTTGGTGTAGTTCCTCCAGAAATGAAAAGTACTATTAATGAATTAAAAAATGTAAGGAAGACCTCTTCTAGTATTCTGGAGTAGTGATAACAGTGGTAAAGAAGAAAAAAAAAAAATAATAGAAGGAACTTCTCAGGACAATCCAAACATTCCCCATGAAGCATAACATTCAACAATTTCTCCTAAACATCATTTGTACCTCAGGATATAACTTTTACTCCTGCCATTTTTAGGTATTGTAGGCATCGAAGCAGCAAATACGGTATTTAGTCATCATGTATTTCAGTAACTCCCTAATAAACTATAGCTAGGGTATTTATTAAAGTGTCACAATTGTCACAGGATAGTAGATCAAATGATAAAATAATGAAATGTTTAACAGCAAGAAAGGGCCTGGATTTTATTGTTATGCCTATGCTTACATGTCTTAGACAGAGTTCTGTTTTCAGTAAAGACCAATGGTGAAAAATAGAGGTTAGCCTTTATCTTGTTTATGAAGTGGCTCATAAACAAGATGTTAATGTATTTCATAACACATAAAATTAACATATGCTGTAAGGACTATGCACAAATGTTAATGACACTGAGCAGAATTACTATTACGTCATTAATCACGAAACTGTTACTACTGTAACAATAACTATGCCTCTTTTGCTTCATACTTAGGAGAAAGCAGTCAAATGTCCCTTCCTAACAAATAACACATTCTACTACAATGAAGTAAAATTTAAGATTTTAAATACCTTTTTTTGTCTTTTCTTCATGATGATATTCTTTACTATAAGGGGTTTCTGCTCACAGACTGAAGATAACTAGTGCTGAATTAACATATAACCAAATAAACCAAATCCTCCCACTTTGCCTTGTCCATGTATGTAGACAGAAACACAACTAAAACTAAGTTTTCCCAACTTAACAGATGAATATTACCTCCTTGTTTGTGGCAGTCAGTTCTATGTGCATTTCAAATGTTCCCTCAGGGTATTAATGTACATGGCTAGTTCACACCGATCAGCTAAAATGGATGCCCTAATCAAACACACAAGGACACTGGAACTGAAATAAGAAAGCAAGTGGCCTCTTGGGAATACAGTCTCAGGATAACTCTCCATTATTGTTATCAGACCTACAATCTGAAAGTCACATTCAGAATATTATTTATTACACTTTACTATGGATTTTAACAGAGTATGCAAAAGGTGAACTGAAAGGCTTGTAACTGACCAAATCCTTGGTTCAAAGTCTTTTTGAACTTTAACGGCTGAAAATAATTTCTGAAACAGAAACTTCCAAAATCTGAAAGTCTGAAGAAAAATGATATATCACGAACAAGAGCTCTCTATAACCTCTGTTTGCATTTCAAAAGAGTTCCATTGCTCTTTTGGGGCAATCTCTCCTCTTTCTCTCTGTTTCTCACACACACACAGAACTGTGCAGAGAGGGAAGGAAAAAGCCAGAGAGAATGGTATCTTTTGGATAGCATAATTGCTTGATAGATGTCAACGATTACAACAGTTGTTTAAAAATTTTCCTGTCAAGGTAGATGGACTAATATAATATCCCACAGAGAAACCAAGTTCCATTGTGCTGTGCTTTCTATAACAACATTGAAAATAACCTGTGGCCAGATCATAAAGACTCAGATGTTTACAGTGGGAATTGAAATACCTGCAAATCAACAATCCTCCTGGCTAAGTATAAAGGCCTTGTAAACACTATGAACAGCTGCATTTTTTCACTTATCTTTCCCAAATGCCTACAGTATCACCTCTTCACATACTTAGAAATGCCTCTGTCTGGGCAAGATAGTTCCCTCCTGTTGAGGCTCGTCTACTGGGCAGATTTCGCTGCTTCACACTTCAAGGAAGCAGAATTGGCACCCATCTTCAAGGGTGGATTACTTAGAATGGATGCAGATAGTGGCAGTCATGAACATACTCAGTATTTCTTATTTGCAATGTCGAGACAGCTCCCTGCTCTGAATGCCAAATTGTTTTAGAAAAACGTGCTAAAACTCTTAACCATGCATTGGCTAAGAAAGGCATTTAACTTGGGTATTTCATTCAGGGTTGTGGATTCCACTACAAACAGGAAGCATTTAAAAGTTTAAGCACAGAAGTCATCTATGCCATAGTGTCTAAGATACTTTTTGAACTTTGTTCTTATCACTATGTCATTTGCTAACTAAACCAATTTCACCAGTTACGGAGATTTGGATTATTGGAGTGTTTTCTGATGAGTACTTTCAGCAGTTCTTTATTTTACACTTGCATTTACCACTTTCAGGCCAAAAAGGTATTTCAGTGGGGCTGCTGTACTATGTATCCTTTCACTATGAAATGTCATTCCTACAGTTTACATGCTTTTAAAATTAACCCTTAGTGTTTATTGGTAGGTTTGGCTGCTCTTGCTATCTCAGGGATACTTTATTTTCCTTTCAAGAGAAATTGAAAATATAACGTATTTTCAATTTAAAATCCATAAGATTTGTGTTTTATGCTAAAACCTGAAGTGAGAGTGAAAAAAAAAATCCAGACTGGCCTGTCAGGGCAGGATGACCCTTGGAGGCAAAAGCAGTTTGTAATGCCTCTTTGTTGTCACCATCGTAATATCTTCTACTTCAAATTATCATAGAACGAGTCATAGGTTCTTTGGGTTTCCCTAATGATTCCTTTTTAACAAAAGACATTTGTAACTTTGAATAATAACTTTTAATTGAACATTTTTAAAAAAACTCAGCCAGCTCTTAGAAAAAGAACATACTTTGTAGTATGCTTAGATAGTATGTTAAAATAGTACACAACACCACTGGTATTTCTAGAAATTCTGATTTTAATTAAATAAGCAATCTCTGATTCCCATTCCCCTCCTTGAAATTAACTGAGAGTGAGCAATTTTAGATTCTATCATCTATTGTCTCAAACAACAGATGGTTCAATATTTCTACATATCTCGTTTCCCACTTTGTTTCCACTTCAGACAATTTACTGAAGAAAAGTAAAACACAATCTAAATTAGAAGTCTTGAAGTACTCTGCTTAATTACATGCAGATGGATTAAATGTAACCTTAATCTAACAGATGATGTGGTTCTCAGGTACGGTATGGCCCAGCTGTTTTATGTATTTATGACTTTGTTATTCCCATAAATTCATAATAATTTATAATGTGAAGTCTAAAGGATGAAATACAAGTCTTAGACACATTATATATTTAGGAACACTTAGCTTTAAAGAACTAAAGTTAAAATCAGATTTTTTTGTCATTTTAACAAAACTTGGCTTGTATTCATTAGAACATAGTCCCAAAACTATCTATTTTAAACCCTTGTCAGAAGACATTGGTGCAATACTTCTTTCTATATATTATGCTTTCCTTACTTACAGCTGAAACTGACCCAAAAAACTAACTTGTCTTTACTTTTCCCCTCATCTGAAGGTGTTTAAATGGTAGTTTAACTTGCTCTTTGTAGCATTTCAATTCAGATTAAATACTCTTGTAGAATACATGTGACAAAAGCACAGGGAGCTGAATTTATCAGGAATGAAGCTTGGTTTTAAATTGCCTCTTTTTAATTGACAAATCATTTTGATTTCTACCTATGTTTCATAATGAATAAATAAATATAGTTCATGTAATTAAATGGATAGAAAAACTGTAAATAAATTATTTCTGTTGCATTCAGGTAGATTGTGATGCTGTGGTCTCAGCTTCTGACGAGTAAAGTAAACTATTTATGAAGAAAAACTACAAAATAAATAGCTGATATGAAATATAAAAAGAATAAAAATTTTTAGAGAAAGTTATAAATCTTTAGGAATAATTAACTGGTTTTACAAATATCCAGTAACTTTCCAAGGGCTTTTGAAAAAGAAATAACATAAACAGACAAGCTAGAGTGAATTAAACGAATTGTTTTTCTTCTGAATTCTGTTTTCATTCTAGAAAAAAAAAAGTGTGATTTAGTAAAAGTAAAAAGACATAAGCATTCTGTACTAAGTAGAGACATTGCGTTAACTGTTCTCTGGACACAAGTAGATTTTGTAATGTATTTTATTTTAAAATACAATTCCGATGAAACAATAAAAAACAGAAGAGAACATACACAGAAGTATTCTGAAGAAATGACATGAACAGGGTTAAGCAACAAGTCCATACTACCAAAATATTTTGCACTCAAACTGTTTAAACGGGCACTGCATGACATATCATGACGCTAGTTTAATCACTGAGTAAATAGATGTTCATTTACAGTAAATATGATCCCACTACGCTCAGCAGGACTACTATCTGGTTTTAATTCATTTTACACCTACTCTTTAAATATTATATTCTCTCTTAACACTTAAGTCTACCTTGACACTAAACAGCTTATGTTAAAAATATGTTAGTAATTTTAAATGAAGAAAAAACACCAGATGTCTGGTTAACATCTTCCTGAATATTCTGTGGACCACTCTCTAGTGTTTATTGATTAGCTTGTATTCAAATGCCTCTTACTTAGTTGTTTCTTTCTTGGCATTCTTGTGGATTTAGATTTGTATGTGTATTAACTGATTCCAAGTAAGACAAATATTGATATGGCTGGTAACAAACTGGATGTATATAACCCTAAGTACAGTGACATAAGAGTGATTCAGCAAAAAGATGGGGAAGGTCATCACCAAAAGAGAAAAAAGAAATTGGCTAGAAAAACTGCAAAGAAAAGTTTATGTTGATCAATACTTCTGGAAAGGGAGGCAAAAGCTCTTAGAAGTCATATTAACTTCCATTACAGCTCTAGTGGAAATGGAAGACAAACATGGAAATAGTTTCACCATGTCCTGCAGAACAAATGAAAATGTTTGATCTTAGACCAAGCACAGTACTTATACACAAAACGATGAAAGTTTGGTCTGGGAAACTTAAAGCCACTGTCAGAAAACTAAACAATAAGGCTGGGAAATAATGGCTGTGTATCTACCCAGAGTAAATAGTCAAGACATCTATGAAAGATGAAAGAAGCAATTAAGTGCAGGAAAATGAAGCAGAAAAGAGTTATCTATGCATTTCCTGGAAAGGGAATTTAAATTTAATGAGTAGATTAGCCATATTATTCCCTGTGTTTTTCCATCCTGCCATAGAATCATAGAATGGTTTAGGTTGGATGGGACCTTAAAAATCACCTGTTTCCAACCCCCCTGCCATGGGCAAGGACACCTCCCACTAGACCTGGTTGCTCAAATCCCAGGAAACTCCTTTACAGTGTTATCTGAACCAAAATCCCCATGCCAACAGAACCCGATCTGAGGAGACAGTTTCAGTCTCCCTATTTATGAGCTACCTTCATATAACTTATCATCACTAAACAAAGCAAGTTACAACTCCTTCTGTATTTCACCAGTTTTCAGAAAGTCCTCGATAGCAGCAGATACTGATAATCCTAATTCCTTTATGAAAAAAAACCCTATATTTTCTAGAACCTTCAAGAAGATATCAAATGTACTGTTAATTTATCAGTTCGGTTTAGTGGGCATTACTGCAGTTAAACAAAGATGTGTCTTCCCATCATTGTCCTTATTGTCACTTTTCATTTTCCTATGAGACTTCTGGTTGGGAAATATGAATTGTAAGGAAAGGAGGTTGGTTGGAAAGCCTGAAGATACTGATTTTGCTGATGGTACCTGCATCTTGCAGTTAATCATAAATGAAACGCAATAAAAGACCTACAGCTTAGCCAGAGTTGCTCATGAATTCTGACTTTATGACCAGTAAGTTAAAAGTAAAAGTTTAGCTACATAAAATGACATCAGATAACCCCATCTCTAAAAGGTAAAGCACTGCAGAACTATCACATTTACTTGCCTAAGCAACATAAATCTGCTGGCTACATCTGTAACTGCATAAGGCAAGCTCCATTTTTAGGAGCTCATAGTAACAGACAAGTATCAATATTAAGCAATATTCTCAGCATGCATCTATCTGAATAAATCTAAGTCATAGAAAGTCAACAAATCCATCCAACAGTTAAATTGTTTTCAGTACATATGCTGGCAGCATATATTCAGAGTAAATCAGCCAGATAGAATAAGTATTGTTGGAAAAATCACTTACAATTGCACACAATGGCAGACATATTTAGCAAAATAAGTTCTGTTTTGGAAGTTGACTCACAGGGACCTTTTGAGACACTTAAACTTTCTGAACCAATTTTATAGATTAACACTTTGAGGAAATTAAAGGGATTGACCCAAGATAACCTTGATTAGTAAAGACAGAAATTTGCCTCCTACTCATAGCGACATATCTTTTGAAAATTGCTATGGTAGTACCATATAGCTCTCTCACTCCTCTGAACCACTGAATTAGAACAGGCAAAACATTTGCATTTCATTCTTACACATATTAAATAATCACACTTATTGGAGGATTGATATTTTTCTATGCAGAAAATTTAAAATATCTACAATACATGTGGTTGTGTTCTCAGGTCTGTAACTGATGCATCGATTGCTTCTTCTGTTTCTTAGTACACAGCAGAATGTACTATTTACTTGCAATCAGGCAACCAACACCTTTAATTGTAGTTCTAGTGCAGAGATGACAAGCCATTCTGGTGTAAAAAATGTATATATGTACATACACCATCACTTGTTTAGGGTTTTCATTCTAAGTAGAGGTGGGCTATACCTCCCCATCCTTATCCCCTGTGAAACAGGTAGAATTCTAATACAACTGTCCCAGACCCAGACAATGAATTTGCAACTTCGGTTCAACTAAATGTGGAAAATTAATATGGATCAGCAAGAACTAATTTAAAGTAAGCTGCTTGACCTAACACTGAAAGTGATAATAGAAATCCCAAGGCTAGAACAGAGACAGATAAATACGAATCAGAATTAGAACACAATAATTTATATAAACAGTATAACTAACTGCTGGTAAACAGTAGATTTTCCATCTTCTGTTGTTGAACTGTATTTTTTTCCACCTTTGTTGTTAAATGAAGGTTTTTTTGTTGTTTTCATATAAGCTAGGTTGTAAGCAATCTAGTTAGAAAAGTATGATATTCAAGGCCTATGATACACAGCAATCAAGGTAAATTTCCATGAGTCTTGTCTGAAATTTAGGCTTAAAGCATTTCTATAAATTTATATTTTCCTATATAGCGACTGTGTTGGTCCTGTAGCCAAACTCTGTGCTTTCGTATTTTGATTGTTTCTTCCCCAGGATATACGTTATTGTCAATCAGCCAAGTCACTCTCTGCTGCCTGGTTTATGTCTTTCAATGTGATGTTTAGATTCCCTGTTGATCACACTCTCCTTTGTGCTGTGGAATGGCTGGTGTCCTGTGGTTTATGAAACATGGTCAGGGAAAATAAGAGAGTTCTACCATGTTGGTAAAACTAAGCCACCCTGCGTATGAAGACAGCTACTTACAGAAGTACAGAAGTTCGGGTTATTGTTCAAAATATGTGGTAAGAAAACAGCTACAGTTCTCTCCTCCCACAACACATGCACAAGCTGAGGATCTAGCCTGATGGTTTTTTGTTTTCTTCTACAGGTACCAATGAAATTTTACATTGCTTACAGGGAAAGCTGCCAAATTCTATTTCAAAAAAGCTAGGTCATAGATAAAATTCTGAAAGACCTAATCCTATTCCCTTCTTACTGTAACCAACAGGTACAGTATTTGGAAAAGAGCTTTAGTTTTATGGCTTTAGCAAATAAAATATATTAACTGAAGTTATGAAATAGAAATTTTGTTCAAAAAGTTTGCAACATTTCAGTATCAACAACAGTGTTCCCAAATTTAAAAAATGGCTGATTCAGAAACAGTGCAATCCAATAAATTATTTTCCAAATATCCTTCTTTCCCTTGTCTTTTCTTCACTTAATGCAAAAAAAAAAAAAGTTAAATTAAACCAATCTTCCAATTGTGCCCATTAATCAGTTACAAGTTACATCAAAATAAAACAAATTTTTGCTTTGAATGTATTTTGGATTTGCACCACTTGTGTATTTGAATCCTGTAAGAGAAAGTGTTGCACTTGTCATTCAGCTGACAAACCAGCAATATCCTTAAAATTGGATTCAAAGGATTGCATCAAAGCTCTCTATTCTTGTTTAGTACTTTCAATAGGGCATTAGAGAGCATAAAATGTCTCTGTAAGGTCGATGCAGCTGATCTGATGATTACACTTGCTGTGCACTGCTCAATATATTTGTCTCTGTCATTTGAATTTCTATATTCTACCTGTTTAGCCTTTCATATTCTTATCTTCAACATTTATGCCCAAATACCTGGAAAAATCTTAGGTTCCAAACAATAATCAAACACATGTACTGGAATCAATTAGCAGCTTTTTTTTCAAAGTTTAATTCTATTTTAGCAGTTTATGGGATACATATTAATCTATGTTCTTTCTAAGTTAGCATCAAATAATCTAAGGACGTTTAGAGTAAGGTTGTAACATCATTTTTTAAGATTTCTCCCTTTCCCCACACCAGTTTATTTCAGCCTCTGATTTCATCAGTGGAAACACTGATACTCTGTTGAACATGGGAATACCATTAGCTAAAGTTCCCCAGGCTTCCAGCTTCTACCTTTTGACTTCACACTCAGCATAACAGAAGTGAAGCTGACTAAGAGGAAGTCACCACTTTCCACACACTTGGCTGTGGAGTCCAGAGGTCCTGTCTGTTAAGCAAAGTGATAAAAGCTGCCCTGCACACTTGCAGACACAAAGGGGTAGCCCAAATAACACCCTGCCAGGCTACTCCCAGGCCATTCACAGGAGCCATCAGTCCATCAAAGGTGCACCTCCACAAGCCCGGAGGAGAATAGGATGGCAGGTGGGAAATGAATTCAGGGACTCTCAAGGAACCACTACTTTGTCCGAGCCCCTCCCGGGGCTGTCCCAGCAGAGTCTCAGCCCTGTTGTTCAGGCGTGAAACCCATCACCATGAGTGACTTGGAAAAACTCTCCACATCACCTTTCAGACCAACAAGGGTTGCTGCATAGGAATGGGACACATTATGGGATGCAGTGGAAACACTGTTGCAGATCACACAGGACTTACTATGGAATTTTTCGGGGAGGAACCAAAAGTAGGACAAGAGAGGTGTTTAGCTGATACAGGGAGGGACAAGAGTAGGAAAATAGAGGGGTAAGGGGATAAAAAGGTCTGGTCATGTAAGTAGCTTGCTGGTCCGTACAATGGTCTGCCCTGAGCCTGCTCAGTGCAGTCTGTCCTGTCTTCTTGATAAATTGCTTTCTAACCCTCTCCTGGGTGAGAGGCTCTGTTCTGTGTGTGCACAGTGTCTGAATGCAGCCACTGGGGTCTGACCACATGTTGGAGTGACCATGCATCCATGGTGCAGCAACTGGAGCTAGCGTAGCTGTGCAAGTGTGTCAGTGAAGATCAAGGTGGACCAGCCAGTAAGCAGGAGAAGTGGCCTGGGAGCAAGGGGTTGAGTGAGTCTCTAAGGGCCAGCTCTGGGTATGAGAACATCCATGAGTCTCTAGGGGTGAGAACACAGCAGGGTCAGCTATTGGGACCTGGAGAGTCCTGGCCAGATCCATACCTTTGATGGTCCTATACCAGCAACAGGAATGAGGCTGCAGCCCTGGTGGCTTGTAAGTCCACGTGTCAGCAACTGGGGAGACTGGGATCCTAGGGAAGATACTGGGCAGATGTGTCAGAGTGGTGTCAGAGCCCAGCTGATGGAGGGATCCACAATGTGTGTGTGTATATATATATGTGTATATATATATATATGTGTATGATTCTGCGGTTCATAGAATCATAGAATGGTTTGGGTTGGAAAGGACCTTAAAGATTAACTAGTTCCAACCCCCCTGCCATGGCCAGGGACACCTTCCACTAGACCAGGTTACTCAAAGCCCCATCCAACCTGGCTTTGAATGTTTCTATGGATGGGGCATCCACAGCTTCTCTGGGCAACCTGCTCCAGGTTCTCACCACCCTCACAGTAAAGAATTTCTTCCTCATATCCAGTCTAAATCTACCCTCTTTCAGTTTGAAACCATTAGCCCTCATCCTATCGCTGCACTCCCTGATAAAGAGTCCCTCCCCATCTGTCCTACAGGCCCCCTTTAAGTACTGAAAGACCACTATAAAGTCTCCCCGGATCCTTCTCTTCTCCAGGCTGAACAGCCCCAACTCTGTCAGCCTATGTTCATAGGAGAGGTACACCAGTCCCTCATGATGCTTTTTGTAGCCATCCTATGGACTTGCTCCAACAGGTCCATGTCCTTCTTATGTTGGGGGCCCTGGAGCTGGATGCAGTACTCTGGCTGGGGTCTCACCAGAGTGGAGTAGAGGGGAACAGTCATGTGCCTCAACCTGCTGGCCACACTTCTTTTGATGCAGCCAGGATATGGCTGACTTTCTGGGCTGCAAGAACACATTGCCAGATCTTATTCAGTTTTGCAGCAACAATACCTACAAAATCTTCTCCACAGGACTGGTCTCAATCCCTTCATACCCCAGCCTGTATCTGTGTTTGGGATTATCCTGACCCATGTGCAGGACCTTGCACGTGGCCTTGTTGAACTTCATGGGTTTTGCACAAGCCCACCTCTCTAACCTGTCAGGTATATATTCTCCCTAGTCAACATTTATCCTGTCCAGTCAGAAAGGGGAGCAGGATGAGGCCATTGGTGCTGTCTATGTTCATGTGAGTGCTCTGAGTGTTTGTCTGTGATCTGTGTGTCTGGCCACGTATGTTTATATGTGTATACATATGTACGCGTGTAGTATACATTTGTGCTTTGTGTGCACATGCCTGCTGGCAACGCATCTTCAGCCTCACAACTGGTTGACCTGGGGACATGGAGCTGCAGCAGCCTCACCTTTTTTGGGCTGTTGGATCCAGCATGATATGTTTTCCTCTAACACTGTTCTATTCGATAACTTTTCTCAAAGGCTGTTGAAATTTATTTTCTTGTAAGTAGTACCACGTTATGTTACTATATAGGGATGTACTACCAAAAGCAAGATGCACTAAGATAGGTATAAATTGGAAGCTGAATCACAGAACCATAGAATCGTTATGGTTGGGAAGAGACATTTAAGATCACCAAGTCCAACCATTAACCTAGCACTGCCAAGTTACTACTAAACCATGTCCCTCAGCACTACATCTACGTGCCTTTTAAATACCTCCAGGGAAGGCAACTCAATCAGTTCACTGTGCAGCCTGTTCCAATGTTTGATAACCTTTTCTGTGAAGAAATTTTTCCTGATATCCAGTCGAAACCTATCCTGGTGCAACTTAAGGCTCTTTTCTCTTATTCTATCACCTATTATCTGGGAAAAGAGACTAACCCCCACGTCGCTACAACCTCTTTTCAGGTAGTTGTAGAGCTTGATTAGGTCTCCCCTAAGCCTCTTTTTGTTCAAGCTAAACAACCCCAGTTCCCTCAGACACTCCTCATAAGACTTGTTCTCTAGACCCTTCACCAGCTTTGTTGCCCTTCTGTGAACATGCTCTGGCAAAATAAAAGATTTGGGTTGCTTAAGATATACCCATGCATACTTCTGTAAAACAGATGAAGTAACTCAGGTTAGAGGAGAGGGAAAACAAAGATCCCATGAGTCACTCATTTGGATTTCCCCAGGAAGATGAAGGTTCTGCCACTATGTCAGGATATTCAGTGAGTGGCTCTCTGCCTACCTAAAACACTCTGGGGTGATCTTAGGTGCAGCAGGCTTCTCACTGGTTCCTCTTTTCCAAACCAGAATAAGATGCTTTTCTCCACTTCTGTGGCCTAGTTTAACAACTGCCTTTCTCCAAGCAAGCTGAAACTTTGCTATGAAACTGGTTTCTTGACTGTCTAAAAATGCCCCTTTCTTCAAGTCAAGCTTATTTTTGGTGTTGTGAAATATAAGCTAACAGTGCTAGAGCAATGAAGAGATTTTATTTCTATAGTATTTGCAACAGAAGTGATACAATAACAGTGAAAAAACTGATAAATTAAGCAAACATTCAAATACACAGAGATTCCTATCACTCACACGTTATTCCTAGTATAAAATACAGCTTTACAAAAAAAGGAGCAGTGAAGATTTTGTCATTTTATAACAGATCTTGTATATAACAGCTTCTCTGGGCAACCTGCTCCAGGTTCTCACCACCCTCACAGTAAAGAATTTCTTCCTCATAACAGTAGGATAGTGATTCAGGCAAATTTCTATTCAGTTTTTGAAGATTAATTAAAACCATTTCATGATTTTTTTTTTTTTTGTGGTCCACAATTGGCAAAGCAGCATTTGGACAAAAGGCATATTATGGACAGACATTAGTATGTGTCAGCTCATAAATCTTCAATTTGTTCAGCAGAATAGAATAATACATAGTGATGTGAAGTGGAATATTTGCTCTTTATCTTCCGTTTGTCCCATTTTTCATGTACACATACCCTGTTTAGCTAGAAATCCAAAAGTTCTTGATCTTATTGATTTATCTTTTCTTCCCCTCTCCAATACCCTCACACTGTATTCTATGAAATAACTGTATATATGAATTATATATAGTATTATATATAGTTTTTAATATATATAGTTTATATATAGTTATATAAATCCCATATATGTGAAATAACTATATACATGATTTTAACAGTGAAACAATGAATTGAATTTCCCCTTTTTTACTGAGTACTGACATTCCGTTGTTGTTCTTCTCACAGGGAAGGTTAGAAGTTCAACCTAATTCTTCATATAGAAGGGTGTTTATAGCTGTTGGTTTGGTTGAAGTCTAATGGGTCATCAGGGACTTGGTATCTGAATGATTGAATTTTGGAGAAAACTGTTCACAGTGGGTCTGAAAAGGAGTCTTACTAGGGGAAAAGCTGTTATGCTTACCTGCAAAAATAGATCTTAGAGGAACAAGTAGTCATCCAACTCTTGTATCCTTTTTGACCAAACTTATTCTCTTAAAATTTCCTATTACTGTTGCAGTTTCAGTAATCATAGTGGTACAAGGATGTCTTGTATAGTCAGAAAGTCAGTGTTGTGGTTTGAGCCAGAGTGGCCACTGAAACCTCAAACCAGGGCTTTCAGCAGTCCCTTGTGTTTTCATCTACAGCTTTGCAGGATCTGTGTCTTTTTCAATCTGAAACTTGCATACTTTCTCAGGAACATGTAAAACAATATAAAAACAAATATACCTCTGAAGGTCTTAACTTATGCTTGCTGTAGAAGTGTTACAGACAATGAAAGTGTATGAGATATTAAGTCATCAGAATATATGTTTGCTTAATAATTATTTACTTCAAAAACATTGTGGTCATACTAGAATAATATCTCAAAGTACTGAGTATCATGCTAAAACATGCATTCACCTATGTGTATCACTTAGGTCATGTGATAACTGTGTGCAAATTCCTTGCATTCCTCAATCTTTACTTTGCTAACTCTCATAATATCCTTCCAAGTATCCAATGGCAATGCCATTATCCTCAGTTTAGAAATGACATATTGAGGCCTAGACAAGCTAAATAACTGATCCAAGGTCTCCAAGGTGCCCTGTCTCAAATAAGGTATTGACTCTGCTTTCAAAACTTAGGCTAGTATCTTATCTTAAAGGTCCTTTTTTTGGAGTGTAAATGTCCTTTTTACTGCAGTTTCCCTGATCTGTGTGCCAGGTAAGGAGCAAGGGCAGAACACAGACGTAGAGGTCACCCTCCAGTAATCAGGAACTGCAGCTGGAGAAAAGACTGTTTAACATTCCTTCACCCTCAAGCAATCAGCTGAGGCATGGATAAATCTGGACATTAAATTAATGATAAGAAAGAATGTCCTCTTCCTTGTAAGAATAAAAACGTGGAAAGATCAGCCTTCGTGCTTCAGGTACAGCTTTGCTTGGTAGATATACTTCTGCTAAGGCATTTGGCATTAGTTGCTGTGAGATATAGGAAACTACACTAATTGAAGAACTCACCTGATCTATAATAATAATTCCTAGGTCTCTACATTCCAAGCAATCTAACTTTTGATTTTCAAAGATTCTGACTATCTGGTCCCTACTGATCTGATATTTAGCCTAACATACACACTTTGACTTATGAAAGGGTTTGGTTTCCTGATTTCTAGGCCTTTGCGTTGAAATGAAAGTCTTGTCTCTTCTGCACTGCAGCCTAAAACATAACTTCTATTCACTGTGGTGTATTACAATAACACAACAAACAAAAATAATGTCTTTTTTGACCTTTTGAGTCAAATAGAAGTACTTAAAAGCAAATTTAATCCCTTAATGACCAAATGCTACTGTAAGTCCCTAAGCCTATAAGTAAAACGTAATTGCAGTGGTACTTGGAATATCAAGTTTTGTATTCCCAAGTAGTTTACGTTTGTTTTTTACATCGCAGTAATGATAATCCTTGCAAGGACATCCAAAAGCACCACAGACATAGTCACTAAGGAGAGTGAGTAGGAAGGATTTTATCACATAAACCAGACAAGTCTAGTTCCAAAATTCAATGCTTGCCATCAACTTCTTACCCAAGTTAATATTTCAGTATTGGTCTATGCATTAAATTACAGCAACCAGGAGAAAACAGAGCAGGATCTCTAGTAATTACTGATGGATTACTTGATGTGTGTTTGTGTGCATGCATACATGTATATATGTTTTACTGTGTTCACTGCAACCTACCTCATAATTAGAAGATACAAGTGCTTTTTGTAATGAAGCTTTTGTGTGTTTGCTTTTAATACTCTCATAGGTACACACTTTTAAGCATCTACCCCTAAGAATAACCTGGCAGACTTAAGTTTTCCCACCTTTCACAGTTAATTTTCCTGAGCATCATAGAAAAATCTCCACATTCTTCTCCTAGACAATGAGTTACTATTTTGCACAAGGCATAAACAGACTTACAATTACAATATTTCTAATAGAAGTGCTCTTTAAAATGTCCCAGGGCTTTAAAAATTAGTTTCAAAAGTTTTTTATCTGATTTCCCTATGGAGCTCTTACGCTGAATTCAGGCTGAAGAAGAACCCTTTTTATAGGCATGGAGTATAATGGGTCAGAAAGTGAAAGGGAACAAATACAGGGTAAAAGTAAAGACAGATAGAACATAGGAGGCACCCAGAGGAAGAGACACAGAGGCTAGCTTTTAAATGCTGTGCAGAAAATGATGTTTCTGCAGTTTCAGCTACTTAATTGTAGGAATAAAAAGCAAGCTCACTGAGAAAAAAACAATTAGACCAAACACAGCCTAACTGTTAAGTTGAGAATCATACTCTATCCAGCTCCAAGGGTGCTTGGAGATTTGACTGTGGTTTAGGAGTGAGACAATTCTTAATTCTGATCTAAAGCTTGTAAGTTTTGAGAAATATGTATTTTTCCCTGCAGTTAATTGCTCTACAGAACAGTCGATCACAGTTGTAAGATTCAGTATTTACTAGTGTGCTTATTAGGTGATATTTATCCTTAAACCTATAAATATATTTTACAGACTGTTTGTCAAACAGTAGATTGAAAAAGCTGTCTTTAATTGCCTATATGCATCCATAATAGCACATTGCTTGGGGGGTTCTCACATAACAGGCTGCAGACAAACTCATACAAAGCTGCATTCTTTTAATCTAAAAAAGGTATTCATTACATGTTTTTTTACTTTTCACTTTCTCTTTTTGATTTGTTTTCCAAGTAAACATTTGACAGCTTAGAAAGCCTTATGTTTGGAAAGGGATTTGGGAAGTAGATTTTTCCCCCAGAAGGTGAGGCCAAGAAATGCATCAGTCACTCTTCTTGCTTTCTGACAGTTCAAGTCACCAGAGGCATTTGATAAACTTTAATCACTGTCACAACTGTAAAGGTCACAACTGGGACTGAGAGCACAAAACCGCTACAACACTGAAACAGAAATAAGTGAGAGGGAAGAGTGTGTGTGTATATGCGTGTACATGTGTGCATGTAAGACAATGCATTTCACAGAAACACCATCAAAAATTAGCAGGATGTTTTCAGTTTAAGAGTAGCTGGAAAGTGTGAAGTTCTTAAATGAAATGTTCTCATGTTTTTAAAGTATGGTGGTTTGCAATTTGCATTAAACTGTAGCATAAATGTTTTCAAATGTCATTTGAATATATAGCAATTATGTCAAGAAACATAGAATTAGTATTTTTCACACTCCCCTACATTTAAGAATAACACATATCACACAACTGTTTGTTCATTCTACCACACTGAAGAATTCTTGACTTGAACAGAAAACCCAGCATTTGAATCTATCTCATTTTTTTAATAATTACAATTTATGAAAAGGTCAGCAATTATTTTCCCCTAACGTTCAAGTCATTTTGGTCTATTAAAATGGTAAGCTGCTTTAAGATTTGAAGTTTCAGAAAGTTTCCCAAATTCAGAAGGTAGAGTGTATTTCTTTGCAAAAGACGTGATATACTTGAACAGCTACTGTGCCAGAGTTATGCTGCAAACAGAAAGCTCAGGAAAGATGTTCAGTACCAGAGAACCCATGCATGTTAATTTTGTTATTCCCAAGGAAGGACGAATACTAAAGACGGTATTCTATTATTCTTCATGCAGAGTGATCTAATGCCGTACTTAGAGTACACAGGATGAACTTCCTTATCTGTTTCATTAGGAAGCTGTACTGCCCCTTTGACACACTCATACACAGAGAACCTGACAGATTCAGACCTACAGCCCATATATATATATATTGCTGTGCACACATTTGTTTAGTTTCCATGACTCCGGAAAAAAAAACTCAACCAAGTCTATCTAGGTGGTATTTTTCTTGTGACATGAAGCAGAAAAGGACAGCACCACAGCTGTACATACAAATAATCCTTGAAAAGCCAGTCCCAGTATGTCTCCCAACCCTGGTTTGAACAGAAGCTGGAACAGATAGAGTCCTGAGGCCCCTACCAACTTGATTCCTGAGATCCCATGACCCTATGTTATTGATAATCTTTTTTTTTTCTTTTTTTTGTCTATGAGATGAAATTTTATCCATTGTGATTTACCTTTGTTATTATTATTGGAATATTTGTAATACCATATCATGTCAGCACCCTAATCCTGAAGCGGAATCCTCTTGTACTAAGTATTCTACAAGCAGTGAAGTAACATACTACATATGCAAGAGATGGCAACAGATAGATCCAGAAATTACAAGGAATCAATAAGAAAGTAATACTCAGTGTGACAGGCAATATGCTGAAGCTTACCTAGAGCAAACCACTGTCAAATATATGTAAAGGGCAGCAATAAACCTGAAGTACAGCAAATACTGAACATTCACAAGCACTTGTCATGCAAAGTCATGCACTGTTCTGCTTAAACAAATCAGTGTCTACAAATCAGTTTACGCTTCCTTTGCAAAACTGTTTCATTCAATTTTTATATTCAGTTCTCAGTCAGTAAGTTTTGAAAAGTAAATTCAGATTCTTCGTCACTGCCCTCATGGCCTCCCCTTCACCTGACTTTCAAAAAGAAAATTGTTAGCAAAATTATTAATAACTAATAGAGTTTACAATATTTGCAGAAATCCTAACACAGTTAACAGTGCACTTCCCACAGTACAAGGACAGGCTTTGTAGTACAATCTACAAGGTTCAAATTACATCAGAGGGCTGACACTGGGTGTAGTTACTAGCTTTTTCCTTGTCGAGAAATAACAAGAATCTTTGCTTAGTATTGATGAAAGTATGAGTAAGTTGCCCCGAACATGAAAGAGTCCCTGATTTCACATGAACCATATGAGAACTATTACCACGTGAACTAACCCAGGATATTATTAAAAGTGTGCTCCATAAATATAGTGTTTTCCCAATGCAGTTCCTATTTTCCTAAGTAAAATAAAGCTTTCTGAGAAATTCAGCTCACTCTTTCTTTCTCTTTTTCTATCTCTTAAATATCTGTTAAATATGTTTGGTTTAGCTTAAAAAAGGAATGTGTTTATGTGTTATCTAAATAGAGGCAACTGCCCGTTACTAACACTAGGGTCAAGGAGAAGATGCTAGAATCATCTGTCACATATTTTCATTGTTTGAGAGAGATCACGATTAACTGAAAACTTATCTGCCCTGTAGTCAGGATTTGGATTCAGCATAAAGTCAAACTCAGCAATGACAATAGTTCAGATCTCTGAAAGCTTGCAAAGATTATACTGGAAGTTCTCCAAGGCAATTTTATCACTCATGCTTTCGAATACGAAAGGATAGATATACTAGCCCAGTCGTATTTAGATTTTTCAAACAAGATACAATACTCCTCAAGGGTCACCAAAAAAAAATGTAGAAATAGCTTTCAAATCTGAGATCATCAGAGACTATGCACTGCACATTGATTTAACTAGAGAATTATTTTACAAAGTTTGTCCTTAATTCTTTGGGGTGATCTTCATTGCATGACACATCACTTGGGAGCCTTAAACTTGTGATAAAACTACTGGGTTTTGCAATATAAAAAAATATGGATAAACCCAAATGATCTCACAGCATCAATCAGTGCAAATTTACAGCTCTATCTCACAATAGTACCACAAGCCTGTTAAGAGCTGCTGGCTCTTTTTTCTTCAGCCAGCTCATCTGAAGCTTTAACTCTATCATTCCTAAAGGAAGTATTATATACATCCATCACTTCGTATTGATTTTTTTAAATAAAATAATGTAAAGAAATGTAAGAGTAAACTTTAATGATTATGTAGAATTATATATTAAATGTTATGGATGGTTTTGTGGAAATCTATTATTAGCAACTAGATGATGATAACCTAATACTTTACATGACATTTCAACCCTGTAAATGCAAATGTCTTTAGGATTAATGCACTTCATATAGAAAAAGCCACCAAGAAAACATAGTTAAATGTTTTAAAAATAGATTAAATTAATATCATTTTAACTTCAAGTATTGATTGTCCTCAGCTGGAAGGGACCAAAAAAGAAGGAGGAAGAAGCGGTCTAGCACTACAAAGGTTCAAGGCATAAGATCCTGAGGCAAAATACACCTAGTTCCAATCCAGTCTCAGACAGAGGGTGCCAAACGATGTTAGGACATATCATTTACACTAGCATTTACTTCATAGCTGAATTTAGTTCAAAATACATGGGTCTTCTCCTCTGATGATTCTAATTTTCTAATGACAGCTTCATACATCACCCATAAATCCTGCTGCCTGTGGAGCAGCCTTATAAACCTATCTCTCTTCTTTAAGATACAAATGTATGAAAAATTCTTCCTATATTTCCTGCCCTATCCAATCACACTATTGAGAGACTCAGCACAGCAACATTATATCACAAAAAATGTTAAATATTAATTTAAGTATATGTAAGTAAAACTTTTTTTAAGTAAATTATGTAAAACATTTCGTTAATTGAAGTAAATTTAAGTAAAACATTAATAGGGATTCTATTTTTCAGAACTTCAAAAACTGTTCTTGGCTTCCTCAGTTTCAATCCTTACAACTTCAGGAAAATAAAAGATGTAAATAAGAATCAACAGAAAGCCACAGCTGAGAAACTATTGAAAACTTGTCTGCAATGAGCAGATCATCACACACCTTAAGATCATCCTGACTATCTGGTTAATGGTAAATAAAATTGTCGTTAGACATGATCTGAGGTCAGGCAAATCACCAGACCTTACTTTTATTAAGTTTTCGTGAACTATCTTTTCCTGGACTGCTGGGCTATCAGGTTACTAAGCCTGAACTGAAAAAGGAGTTAAAAGTAAGTCATTACAGTATATGTTTGGCCTGGATACAGGTGAAGAAATACTTTCCATATTTCCATAATCAAAACCACATTAATCCTGTATGCCTTTACATAACTGTCTAACTTCATTTAATTCCCAGGAGGACTTCCATATTTACCTGGATGACTCTCAGATAAACTTAATCTGGATACTACATACGGCTTGGCATTGTTCAAAATTCACTCTAATACTTTCTAAATTCAGTTATTCACACACTGTATCAGTTATTTTGTTAAAGTAGTGCTACCTGGACTGAGTGAGCTCTCCTTTTGTCATTATCTGCCCGTCTTCTTTCTCCCTCCTCCTCTAGATGGAAACAATAAAAGCTGAATAAACGTACATTTTTCCAGAGCTTTGGAATCAAAAATCTTTTTATTCAACACCTACGGAGCGCTTTCTCTGATAAAACACTATCATGATTTATTATTATCATTATTTAATTACCAATCCAGGCAATCAATAATATATTACCGAACAGATTACTAAATTGCTCATCATGCCTTCCTGATGAATGAAAATACCTTAACCATATAGCTGGTGCATGACAGAATTTGAACTAGGGAAGCCTTAGGGTTTCAGACAGTCCTGAAGTGTTTTTAAATACTATTATTTATCATACACTCATAGAATAGATATATTTTTTTTATAACAGTTGGACAGAGAATTACCAAAAACTTGTGCTTTACTTTTCTAAAGAGCAAGCCACGGAAACTTTAAAACCCCCGCAAAAATAAATTAGAATGTAAAGTCTAAACCACACAACTCAGTTTGGATACATCCATGCAGAAACTAATGATGATAATCATAACAGTCCATGTCATTGCATGTGAAAGTGGCACTACTATTAAAGTTTTCTATCTCTCTAATTCCTCTGTAATTCAGAACTACCCATCACAACAATATGTTAGCACAACATAGTTAAAATTTATACAGAAGACCAAATACTGGACCCTTTCTTCATGCCACATGCATTACAGACAAATACTGCTTCTTTACCTATGCTGTGCCAGGATATGCCATGATGTTATACATGTCCACACATAGAAAGTGTGTAAAGGAAGTTGGAAGCTTTCACCATTCAGTTCAATTAAAATTAGTTAAATGATATGAAGAATTAATTTTATTTTCAGCTTTCTCACTAAAGTATCTGGAAGAAAACATACAAGTATTTGCACGTATGATCCTTTCCTCAAGCAAACAAGCTCTGACCACAATATTTGAATTGAAAGTTTTAGTGGCTAAGAAGAAAGAAGACAAAAAGAAATGGGGAAGAAAAAAAAAAAAAAAAAAAAAAAACT
>VFFE01007683.1:1877918-1926999 GCA_008921705.1 Burhinus oedicnemus | reverse complement strand
GAGAGAGAGAGAGCATCTGTCGTTCCACCGGATTGGGCCAATCTGGCCCAAACCACGACAATTCCATATTATCAGGAGGCAGATGATCACCATTTATCTTGAAGACATACCCTTTATTAATTAGCATTTCTGTTTATTTTTCCTGTTTGAATTCTTTGAGGTTGCTCCTCAGGATGTATCTTTTGTACTTTCAGGTGCCCATCACCATGCATAGGCTACCAAAATTAAACCACTTAGAGAGCTGAATGTACCAAGCCAAATCCAAAGAAGACTCTGAAAGACAATTTTTTTTTTTAATTAAGTATAAAGTTAATTTTGCACTCATTTTTTTTACTAGAACTCTCACTGAAGCCAGCAAGAAATTTTCTCATGGAACTATGACAGGATTGTGTCTTTAATTACTCTGGAAAAATTAAATAATTTGAAAGCAGTTTTTCTGCCAGAGATTCTAACTTCAAATACAAATATGCTTGCTGTAGAATCCAGTAAGAGTTTTACCTCACAAAGGAGAGTGGAATTTAGTGCCATAACCAGGAAGGAGCTTTATAAATCCAAAAAAATAACAGAATTTTTTATTGCTTAGAGAAACTATTTGTAGATTTCTTTAAGGACAGAATTTAATAATGAAGTCCCTAGGCTTAAACTGAGATGTTCTGAATCAGATTTATTGTAACAGACATAACAGTTCTTCTAGTATCCTGATCTTTTAACTTGTGTATATCTTCTGAAATATTTCCACTGTCCAGAGTAATTTTCACATGCAGTTCAGTTGAACAGTGTTTCAACTTTATATGAAATCAGGGACAATTTCACTAATTACATTACTTCAGAGTATCATTTTACTTTTGCCCTGTTTAAAACAGCCCTTCCTAAAATCTCAGCCAAGTGACTCATTCACTATGCGTGACTCTGCTTTTCATTATAAATCTCACAGATTCTAATTCAAATTAATAATACTTGATATACATTTGCATGTATCTAATTATATTGATGACTAGGAGTACTTCTGCCAGGCGAAGAAATGAAAACTCCATTCCTCTCTTGGATAAACTGAGATTTAGGGAGGTTAAGTGACCTGCAGACTCATACACTGAAATCTGTAGCAGAATCAGAAGAAAATACATGTTCCAAGTCTTAATCATACCCATACCATTTCTCATCTGTAACTCCATTCTTCCTCCATTAAAAACAAGAAAAACTTCTTTAAGGTATTTCATGAGGAAGTTCTTAAGTTGTCAAGCTAAAGAACATGTTCTTCTGCGAATTATTTCACTGATAGGAGTAATGTAGAATTATAAATCAGTTTCAGAAGATACTAAATGAGAACATCTTGCTGGATACAGTGAAGGGGAATGAATTCCCCTAAGTAGTCTCAGAAACCTCAATTCTCATTTCCTGTGTAAAATAAGAAAGATCTAAACAATAAAAGATTGTTTAGAGTATTCCATTTTTACATATATTACTAAAAGAGCAAACTAGTTATATGACAGGAATTGCAAGTTACTGGAAGGAAAGTCTAGCAAAAACAGCCAAGCCCACTTCTTGTTTTTAACTTGCCAAAGTAAGCTTGCAAAGATCACATTAGCTCCTATCATCAAAGTCTGAAAAAAGCAGAAAGTTGTTCCAACTCCTTTGACTGTAGTAAGGGCTTTGAAATTATAGCATTACATTTCAATCACATGATTACTGATCACTGCCAACAGACCAAAGTACCCATAGTCCAGAATGGCTCCTCATTATCCTATAGCCAGTTAGGACTAAAGCCAGTACACTAAAGCCACAGTTTATTTTGGATCTATGCCGAAAGAAGCAGAAAGACACTATACCTAGTGCATCTTCTAGGATCTGTCTTGATCTTTCTCTTTTATGAACTACTGCTGGCACTTTAGGGACATAGTCCCAATTTACTGTTCCAGGAATATGCCTGCACATATCTGGCTGCCTCTAAATCTGTTTTATACATGACCCTTCTAAATACCAGAATAATTCAGCTTTATTCATCCACAATTACTCTGTATTCTACTTAGTGCTGCAGGGTAAAAATCAAAACTGATATACCAACAGCTTGCACAGAGCTTACAGCTGTCCAGCAGCCATAGACCCATAAATGAATTCCAGTTCCTTTCATACATCTTACTGTTTCTTACAACATACCAAGTATTATTTCATTGATTATCACTCTTCCACCATATGTTGTCTAAGTAGTTAATAATCTCATTTGCACAAAAAGGACACGGTCTCTATCACTGTTGAAGTCATATGCTTAATACATTTCACTAAACCATGCGTTTGTGAATGTCCAAGATGCACATTTCCCAATGTGTGCATCCCATAGGACAGGACCCTTTCTGTGGCTGACATAACTCCTGTTTTGATTAACAGTACTTAGCTTCCTTTAGGCTCAATTAATTCTTCCAGTCTAAGAGGTAAAAATATTTTAATCAGTTACAAGCAGCTAACCATTTAGGCAATGTAGCTCTCTCCTTTCTATACCATGAACTCAAAATACAGAATCCATTATGTATGTGAGATGACAGCTGAGATAGGCTTCCTGTTCTTCAAACCTGAAAAGATCATTCAAAGTTTCTCCTCTGCACAGCATTTGCCTCTATCATTTCCTCATTAGCTATTTCAGGGTCCTCTGATGCCCAGAATTATCACCAGAATCAGGAAGATTCAGTCCCAAGTCACGGATGCCTGAGGCAGACAGCATCGCAGTACATTATTAAAGCAACTCAGAAAAGTTCCATTTTATGGTCTCTAGGTAGCTGACTGATTTTCTCATATGATTGTCTGCTCTGTCCATACAGCACATAGTACACGTACATGTGCAGGATACACTTTTAGATAACTCTCTCAATAGAATTTCCCTCTGACATATTCTAATAATGCCTTTTGTTCATACTACAAATCTTCCTCTTTCATTTTGTGAGCTGATTGCAACAGTAGTATTATCAATTTCATTTTTTTTAATCTTCATTCAGAATTGATAGTCTTTTTTGAGATCCTTAATTTTTCTACCAATCAATCATGTAAGTGCAACTCTGTATCCAATAGGTGCAGTTTGCAAATTAGGAAAATCTCTTAGTTGTTTTGCTGTCAGACTTGTACCCTTGTACTTGTACCCTGAAGATTTACTTTGCCACTTCTCTCCACATTGGTATCAATATGCCAAATAGACAAATCTTGTTATCCACTTGAATGTAGTCATTACTGTGAAGTACATCAGTTCCCAAAGAACATGTAGAGATTCTTTTTATTGTAGTTCTCACTAAAATACAGTTTGCTTCATTCAACAGTTTCAAAATTTTATTTCCAAAATTTTTCCATAATTTGTCGTGCAAAGACAATAATATACCTAGGATGTCAAAAATTTCACTGGCAGACATTTTAAACTGTCTTAGGTAATTTTTCTAACATTTGGGTTAGTTTTATATAATCTTGTTACAATTTATATTTAATTAATAGATTTTTTTTTTTAGTCTACCATATTACATATAATGAGCTTCAAAAATATTTTTAGGGCTAACTTATTCCCTCATCTTCATTATGCTTATGTTGGGTAAACCAAATGTCTTCAACTCTGATTTTATTTACTTGGTACTGTCCATTTTGCAAACACCTGCTTAAACCAAGGCAGCTATATTACTACCTTACTCTTTCAGTAGCACTTCTTATACTTTTAAAATAATGTAAAGATGAACTTTTTCAAGATTGTGGCCAATACTAAACAACAAATAGTATTTCATACTGCATTTTAAAGTTATATTTGTTCTTTTGGCTCCAGCTAAGCAACCATACAGCAGTTTGTGTATTCCTGGAAAGGATAAGGAGCCTGTTAAGTTTCTTTTAGCCTAGTCTTTTAAAGGTTCTTGACATAACTATTATTTCGCAAATTAGCCTAAGAATGAACAATATTTTCTTCTCACTTTATTTCCTCTTGAAGAATACACTGAGTAACCTAAATTTGTTTGGAATATACTGTACTCCTAGTATAAGGACTTATTTTTAATTTTACAGAAACAAAGTGAACAGGATGCAATTGCTTGTTTGTTATGCTCTTATATCCAAGATATTTAATCAAGTTGAGAAAAAAAGCTTCAGAAGACAGTTGCCATTCCTTTAAAAACAGGACAGTTAGTTTAAATATAATTCTGTTTAAACATAGTTGTACCTGAAAGTTCCTGATCATTTCAGACTTGTTTCATACAACTTTAAAGAAAAACCCTAAATGTTTTGTTTCTCTTCTTGGAGCTGAGAGTGGTGTAACAGATGAAACAGAATGGGAAAAAAGCATTCTTAGACTGTTCTGATTATTTTCAATTTTACTTTTACAAGATATTTGTTAAAGGGTTTTATAAATTATTTTCTCTGTGAAATTAAAACCTAGTTGCACTTGTTTATAACTGCAACAACAGTTACAACTTTTGTAACTTTTTTATCTCCTTCCTTACATATTGTAAAAATTACATTAAAGCAGATTCCTACATATTTTTGAAATATTTTCAGTGAAGTGAATTTAATTGGATTCTATTGACATTAAGATAGAGCTGCCCAAAAAAATATTTATTCAGATATATTCCTCAGGTAAGAACTTTTTATTATAAAATTCTCATAAAGTATTTTTGTGATGAACAGACAATTGTAAAAGATTAAAAAATGTGCTGAGCCTTTCATTGCTGTTAGCTAATTTTAAGGCGGGAATATTTTTGGTTGGTTGGTTTTTCTTGATTCAGTTCTTTAAATCATACTGCTACTATTTCCTCTGCGTTTAAAACTTCACACCTACGTATTCAGACACACATTTTTTAGAGACCTCATTGTTTTCTCCTAAAGTATCCTCTTGAATTGTGCAGTTATGGTTTTCTTGAGTTTATACAAAAGTGTCTTTTCTCTCATATCTATTAATCTTTTTTCAGTAGATTTTTTAATTACATATAGGATTAACAGTTTGTAGGACAGCATACTTCCTTTCTTTCTTTTCAGAAACTCAGACCGTTTGTCCTGGTTTGAGCAACACAGGGTTAATTATTCTTTCAGTCATTTTACTTTTCAGTAAGGTCTCTTCTAATGCTTGGGAAAACTGCACTTTTAGAAGACTCTAGTGTCTGAATTTGTGAAAATATTTATTTTACAGCCAGCAATGATACGTGGGTTTCAAGGTCTCGGTGTTTTCGAGCTCGCCAGGTGCAGGGATGAAGAGGAGCGAGACCGGGGCATTTGACCCCAACCTGGCCAACAGGATTATTTCATACCGTTAACATCACGTTCAGTATAAATTCGAGAGTTTGCTGAAGAGTTTCTCTTTTTTTTTGATGGCTGTGATCCTGAGAACTTCTTGCCCTGCTGCTGGATCCCTGAGGCCTTCCCTTTCTCCTGAAGCCGTAGTGCTCGTAGTGTCCGACATTTACTGTCCACTGCTGGGAGTGCACAGCTTCCTGCTGATAGACTTGGCTGAGTATAATCCTTGTATATTTTATATTGGTATTGGGATCAGTATTGGTTCATTAGTATTATTAATGTTAATTATTTAGTATTATTCTATTAAATCTGTTTATATTTCAACCCCCGGGCTTCCTTGTTTTTTCCCGATTCCCCTTCCCGGGAGGGGTGAGGTCATTGGATCATAAAATAATTGTCTAAACAATAATAAGTTGTTGTGGCTTCTTCAAACCATAACAGCTTCCATCTTCCTTTTTTTCTCCTGTTTTGATGGATGTAAAGGTGTCTGGATCTGATGTATGCTGGATCCTTTACAATTGCTACTATAAAGCAGGCAGACATGAAAATTTCCCTTTCAGTCACTTAAATTTGTCCTTTTTTATCTCAAAATAGCTGTGAGTGACACAGTTGCCAGTGGGTGTCATTGCTTTCAGCAGACACTTTTGCTTTAGCAAGCGTCACTCCCACACCAAACGAGATTTCCTCATTTCATCCAAACAAGTAGCTCAGAACTGTAACACCAAAATACACTGGTTGCTGCTTCCAGAGCCACCAGCATGCCAATGTGTGAATGTTCATCAATCAGCATGCATATGGCAATATACTCAGAATGCCTCACCTGCATGTTATCTAGTCTTTACACCCTCACAGCTCCTGTCCTCTCCATGGCTAATGTACCTCAGACCACAGGTACCCTGTTTTGATTAATCCAGGTTCAGCTACCTGCTGTAGTCATTGCTTCACATATGCATCACTCAACCATTTATATCAAGAGCAGCTCAGCTTTTTCACATGGACATTTCACATATTGCTACTAGATAGCAGTTGAGGTAAAATTCCTGCTTTTCAAATCTACCTGGCCCACAAAATAAACATAATGCCATTTGATAAAGGCTGTCATGATTCAAATACACAGGAGTGTATGAGTCCCTGTCCTTTCCTTCTTCCCACCCTTGATCCCCAATTTCATCAGGTCAGCAGCAATTCTAAGAAAGTCAGCCCCTTGACAGGTACAGCGGGGGAGCTAATAGAAGCAGCTAGTTTGTCTGACTCCTCTGAATGTAGTTGACTAATAGGAAATCTTATTCCCAGTGTCTGCTCCTACCCATAAAAAGCAGGCATGCAGGAAAGAATGACACATGCACACACACACACACCCCCCAAACACACGCACACCAGCAGCAAAGCAAAATCCTGTGTAATTGAGCACCACTGCAGAATCAGGCATTTAAACCCAAGAGACAGTCCACAGTTCCCACAACTTTTTGAAATAAGGATTGGCTGCAGCCAATGGAAAAGATGGTGTCTTAATACATGAATAACAAAAATACAACCCAGAACTTACTGGTGCCTTATGGCTTTTGTATCTCTTGTATCTCTTGTAAATGAAACTTTTCATGCTAATATAGTTGCAAATGTAGAGTGTATCCTGGATGGTTTTCTGTCTCCTTAAAGACTACTACTCAAAAAACAGATAACCCAACACACATTTCAAAAAAATCAATATAGGTTATAAAAATGGCTTGTTTCAAACCATTTCCCCCTTTTCCTTAAAATCTTCTGCTCCTGTAAACATGCTCACAATACACATAAAAAGCAAGAAATTGTACTATTCGGGCTAGATGCTTTTGTCTGATTTTATTAGAGAAGTGGAAAACATTTTAGCACTTATGAGTTCACCTGTTGTTGCAAGCGGATTTATTTATTTATTTTTCATTCATGCAGATAAAGATGCTCAGTCATGTTCCATTTATGTTGTCATTAAGAAACCTTAAGCCAGTTTCCAGTGTCTCTTGTTAAAAAGAGCTACCTGTCACATTTTGAATCCCACTCGACAGCTGTAAAAATTGCCAGATTACATAGGAGATTTTGCCAGAGAGATTCAAGCACAAATCTCTCATCTTCAGTTCTTTTAATGCTGTTTAATTTTTTGTTTAGTTGACATAATCAGATAATACATCAAATATTCATCAATTCTATTTAATATTAGTGTCAGAATTTGTCTAGAAAAAGGAAAGACAGCCTGTATCTTACATTCTAGTGTCTCATCTGCCCATCTCTCCAGCTGTCGGGAATATTTTTTTTTTTCCTTATTGCTGTCACATGTCATTGACTAAAATATGGGCTAGAGGCCACTACTCAAGCATGAATGCACAAACTGACAGTCCAATAAGCAGGTAAGGCAATTTCAAAGTTCCTGATATAAAGTCATCTTAGTAGTAACTTTTCCATTACAGCAGTTTACTAAAAAGATATTGGCTCAGTTAAATTTGTTAATATGAATTTTGGGCTTTATTCTTTTTCTTCAATAAAATCTCCTCTCTGACAATTATTTTCAAAAAAACATTTACCTGAAACATTCTTCAGAATGTATGCTCTGCTGGAGTGTGGTCATACCATGTGTTTTACAGCATCAGATTAAGACCTCCCACTAACTACAGAAAGAGGGAAATATTTTTAATTGTAATGCATTTTTACTAAAGCTGCTGCATTTATATAAATCTCAGGATCTTCTTGTTATGAATCTATTAATTACCTGAAGGAGGTCACTGGTACCACAATGACCAGACAGATAAATACGTCCGTGTATCATGTAATATTGATGTTCGACAAGCTCTTCTGTCATTGCTGCAGGCACAGAATTCTGTCAAGAGGTAGATGATAACACAGTTTGAATTTCAAGTCATGAAAAAGCGCATCAAAAGAATTTTTAATATGGCTTCATTAATAAACTCTGAACAACAAAATATCTACAAATTATTTTTTGCACATAGTTCTTAAGAGAATGGATGATCTTTAAATGTAAGTCGTTTGAAGTTCTGACAGCTGAACACTGAAATGATAATGTATGTACTTTAAAGGTTGCCATGGTCATAAGTATTTAATGATTGCCACATTCACAAATTATTTACCTTTGGCAGACCAATTTGACTTCATATTTCATTGCTTTTCCTATTTTCCAAAACAATTGTTGGCGTTTTTATTTTTGTTTAACAGTAAGGTCTTCTATCTATGTACAATGGCATCATATTTGACCTTAGAATATTTTTTCTGATTACATTTCCCTTAAGCAGTCAAGTCTGAAAGCTGTTGCTAAGAGAAAGGGAAGTTAACCAATGTCTTAGTGTGGAAATTTTTGCCTGCTTTATGGTGCTTTTTTCATTACAGATTGACCCAGCTCTCAGATCAGGATGCTAGCATTGTCACCAATTCTCTAACATGACTACATGTATGATCGCAGTCAAAGACTGGATAAACTATTGGCATGAGACTAGTATTTGCTGTGCTTTAAACAAAGAAATAAACTGAAGGCATTGTAAAATACATCCAAACTCAATAGACTAGCCTCTCTTGAAGTACTACTCTTTGTTACTGAATACAGAATATATTTAAGATTTATTTACCAGTTTAGAGATCATCAGTGAGGAACATATTCTCAAATAAATTTGGGCACCTTCAACTCCCACGTGACATTGCAGATCATCTACAATCTATTTCTCACTAAGTGTTCATTAGACCCTTATTGTCACCTAATCTACAAATATTTTTATGCACTATTTAGCTTGTAAGCACAGTATGATTTCAGTTCTTTCACTAGATGAGTCTAACCTTGTGGAAAAGGAGGATTACTTGAAGAAATCATTAACGCATTGAATCTTGCCAAACAATGACAGCAGAGTACTGTAAGGAGAAATGACCTGGAAATGTTATCACATTAACGATCTTCTCACAATTTCTTCTATAGTTGCGAAAAATACAGGGGATATTAGGGATGTTTTGCTGGATTTTTAAGATCCTTGCACATTGGAGTTTTGATATACAGCTGGCTTTCTTAAATCGTTACTACTATTAAAAAAAACAATCGCCAAAATTAGAACTGAAGCTACAGATCAGGAAACTACTTAAATATGTGCTTAAATTTAAACGTAAACACTACTGATTTCAGTCAAACCAACCTACTGATATTTGCCTGAATGGGGATACTGTTCTTAATGAATCAGAGCCTGAGGGAAAAGACAGACAAGGGTTTAATTAGCTTCTACCTAAGCTCTATATTTAATTTTTTCTTGACCTGGTGGCATTGCCACAAAGGATTATGTCTGCAGCCCATCTCATTTAGGTCAACAGTGGCCAGCTACATAAAAGAAAGTAGACGAAAATATTTTAACAGACATCTGTGTATTATAATAACAAAGAACTGTGTAAAATCCTGAAGCACAATATGCTGCTTTCCATCCCATAACAGAATCATAGAATGGTTTGTGTTGAAGGGGACCTTTAAAGGTCATCTAGTCCAACCTCCCTGCAATGAACAGGGACGTCTTCCACTAGATCAAGTTGCTCAGAGCCCAGTCCAACCTGACCTTGAATGTTTCCAGGTATGGGGTGTCTACCACCTCTCTGGACAACCTGTTCCAGTGTCTCACCACCCTCATTGTAAACAATTTCTTCCGTATATCTAGTCTGAATCTATGCTTTTTTAGTTTAATTACCGCTTGTCCTATCACAACAAGTCCTGCTAAAAAGTTTGTTCCTATCTTTCCTGTAGGCTCCCTTTAAGTATTGAAAGGCCATAATAAGGTCTCCCCAGAGCCTTCTCTTCTCCAGGCTGTACAACTGCAGCTCTCTCAGCCTGTCTTCATAGCAGAGGTGCTCCAGCCCTCTGATCATTTTTGTGGCCCTCCTCTGGACCCCCTCCAACTGGTCCATGGCTTTCCTGAACTGAGGATTCCAGAGCTGGACACAGTACTCCAGGTGGGGTTTCACCAGAGCAGAGTAGAGGGGCAAGAACCACCTCCCTTGATGTGCTGGCCACGCTTCTTTTGATGCAGCCCAGGATACGGTTGGCTTTCTGGACTGTGAGTGCACACTGTCAACTCATGTCCAGTTTTTCATCCACCAAGTCCCCCTCTGCAAGGCTGCTCTGAGTCATTTCATCCCCCAGCCTGTATTGATACTGGGGGTTGCCCCGACCCACAAGCAAGAGCTTGCGTTTGGTCTTGTTGAACCTCATGAGGTTCACATGGGCCTACTTCTTGAGCTTGTGCAGATCCCTCTGAATGGCATCCCATCCCTCAGGTGTGACAACCGCACCACTCAGCTTGGCGTCATCTGCAAACTTGCTGAGGATGCACTTGATCCTATTGTCTATGTCATTTGGAAATCCCCAAACTCCTCACAATGAGGAGCCCACCCTCTTCTCTCTTATTTCCTCCTTTCTCCTTTCATATATCACTTTTTGGCTGCAGGCTGATGAACATCTATTACAGCTTTTGTTTGCCAGCACATCTTTTTTACTATATGGTACATCATCATCACTTTATCTGGACTTTTACCTATACCCATCAAAGTGTCATTGTGATAGCTTAAATACTGTATGGAAACAATACTAATTCTTTTCAATACATAATTCCTAGAGATGCTCTGTCAAAATGCAATTTGGACTAAAGGAAACTGAGAACCTTTATGTCATACAGACTTATTTTCTCCTGCAAAATACAATAAAAACCTTGAGGGGAAGGGGGGCAAATCTTAAATGTTAAAGCAGGTTAAACACTAAAGTTACCTTCTTAATCTAGAAGAAACATTTGACAATGATGCTCTTTTCAGTTACAAGCTGCCTATATTCAAAATAAAGAAAGTATATCCCTGAAAAAAACATGAAGCGTAAAGATAACGAAACGGTTGCAGGCTGCCTCATACTTCAACAGTGATAATTATCTGTCATCCTAATGCAGACCCAGATAAATAGCTAATGCATTCCCTCTTCATAAAAATGCATACCACCAATGTCTACATTAAACATCATCTTTTTTTTCTTCCCTAGGATGCATCTCTACAAATAAGTAGCATTTAAGTTAAAAACACTGTCTTTTTTTCTTGTTGTAACAATATTATTGAAAATTGTTGTCTTGAGAACTTCATGCTACCTCTGGATAGAAAAGACATAGAAAAATCACACTGTGGAACTATATATAATATATGTTTTCTAATTTTCTACACACTATTGTTTCTGAGGTGACAGAGACCAAAAAAATATGTAATTTGAAGGAAATGTTTTCACATGCAGGTGTTGGTATAGATAATGATAGATGATGTCATGGTTTGGGCCAGACTGGCCACTGAAACAAGTGACAGATGCTCTCCCTTATGTTTCCCTCCAAGGAGAGGAGGGAGAGAGAGAAAGAGATTTATGAGTTTAAAAAGAAACTAAACTACTTTAATGAAAATATTAATAAAATAATAAAAAAGAATATAATGAAATATATGCAATATATACAAAACCATGTCAAGCTCCCAGGATGACAATCACATCACCAGCAGGCACTGGGGAAAGTCCCAGACTGGACTCAGTGATGGACAGGAACTGGATTCCGGATCTGGATTCAGGAACACACAGATCGGAATCAAATGCAGACAAACAGACAGAGTCTTCCTTGGATGCGGCCATTGAAGAAAGAGGACTGACCCTTTGATCCCTCAGCTTTTACACTGAGCGTGAGGCAGATGGGATGGAATACCCTGCTGGTCAGTTTTGGGTCACCTGTCCTGTCCACTCCTCACTTCAGATGTGACCCCTCTACGTTTTTCTGCTTCTGACCTTCCAACACGGCACACAACAAAGTTGGCTGGCCTTGGTTGTTATAGCAGAAAGTATAAGCAGGAGCCTCTCTGCATCCCATTCCTTGGCATAAATTAGAAACAATCAGGTTTTATCACTCTGGGAGCAGACTACAGTCTTAAAAATACGCCACTAATTTCAGAGAGTTCTGTTAGTTAGAAGAGGCTTCGTTAAAAAGTAAAATTGCTGAACAGAAAATTGGTCCTATTTTACCTCAAAACAGGACAGATGAGAACTTTGAATTTGAGATGCAGGTATCAATATTGACACAGATGTTTTTCCAAGCTAATGCTGTTTACAGCATCCTTGGTACTAGTAAGAAACTGGTGAGCTTTTCCATGATTAAATCACATTTCAGGAGTCTAGCCAGCCTCTTGTAAATATTTCCCTTTTTTCTTTTTTTACATTCAGTGCAGGATTTCATGCCGAAACCACTTCTTTGAAGTTGTAGAAATGCTTCTTCCTCTAACTCCTCCTAAATGTCTTTTGTAAAGAATGTATGTATACACATAGCTCTCTTCTCTGCTTCTTTGCCTTTCTTAGAAACATGGCTGTGCTTTCTATTACTGAACCAGCCATGGAGCTAAGTGGAACATTTGACACTGGGCATAAGGGGGAGAGGTTCTGAATAGGGCAAGGGATAGAAAATGCTTGATTACATATGCTACATGACTAGACATGAGAAAGTACTCAAAGCACTATTTACAGAAATTTGGATTTCAATGTTAAAAAAACAATGAACCCCCCTTGCCCCAAGATGCTAAGTATTACGAGAATTATATTCACTCACTGCATGCTTCTTTCATTTATAGATTAAGAATTTAAAAAATCTGTTAATTTAACTGCTTCATTGCACTGACACATGTGGAATATCACACCACAAGTACAGTGTTTGCAAGGAAAGATGAATAGTATAATATTGCCATGTTACTAACTTCAAAAATAACAGGTGTTACTTATCCCAAAGATACAGCCACAGCAAAATTGCAGGCAGTGCTCTTATCAAGTGTGAAAATTTCATTATTCACGGATAAAAATTTTAGAGGACATAGAAATTAATGTACTTTAAAGTTGGCAAACTTGTGATTCACACATTATTGAAGTTATATGTTTCCTGATCCTGTCTCATGCCCAAAGTTTGCCAAGTGTGTTCTTATCTAAAACAGGTTGTTACCAGATTTTCTTTACCTCAATACATTTAGCATTAACTGCATGGCTGCATGTTTGGGGCACAAAAGTTGTGTTCATAACAACAAATTTTATTCATTATCTGAATTCATAAGGAATGTGATTTTCCATAATAATTCTTCATTTACTTTAAAGTATAACAACGTTCATATGACTAGAAGTATAAATAAAATATAAATAACTTTTATATGACTAGAGCAGCGTACTGTCAGCAAATCTAAGTAAACCTTAGACATGGTCAGGGGGGTCTTCCCACCATCTTTTATGCGTGGCCTAGAACTGACTAGGGACCTTAAATTTACAACGTAACAATCTACATTCTTTTCCCAAGAAGAACAATCCCACTATCTATGTATTCTCTCCATTTTCCAAAGCCTTCTTTGGATATGGAGTAAGATAAACAGAAGACCATTTTTAGTGAAAGAAGTCATTTTTAATGCGTGCAAACACAATTTCATTGATGCTCTAACATGTAGGAATTACGCTACATTGTCTTGAATACTCCACACCAACACTCCTATATTACATCTCTCTGAGATACACATATTCCAAATCTAGTGGATGTGTTGACACCTGCGAGTAATGTTGAGAGGGAAACTGTTCTATAAGCTGTGTTTTGATAGAAGTCCGTTCAATTTATTGTTTTTCGTATTTATGTCGTTCTACTCTTCCAGATACTATGTTACATACATTCTTGTTGACTTTCCACATAAAGCAGATTCCTGGAAAAAATGCCAAAAGAGGCTTCCTATTGCAATCAGAGCATAATTACTGTTATCATCATGATCATCATTGTCATTATTTTGTTGTTCTGCAAACAAGCGTTGTTGATTACTACACAGGAAAGCCAAGCACACTAGGTGGCCTCAATAAAGCAATAATGAAATAATTAGTTGAATAGCACACTAAATAGATTTGCTTTGATCCTTCAAAAATTAATCCTATATTTTATTATAGATTTGGCCAAACAACAAAACCCCAGCGGTTACTTGCATCACTCTGTAAAAGTGGAAAAAGAACAGTGAGACCTCCCAGGCTTAGTAAGCAACAATGCAACTTCCGTTAATGTCTCTTCAGTGCTAAGACATTTACAGAAAACAGTAATATAAAACATTAATAGCAAGAGGATCTCACACAGTTCTTTTACATGTAATTATTGTTATGCTAAATACAAAAAGTGACAAGGTTAACCGTAAGACATTAAACTCCAAAACCAAGAAATAGTCTCCAACATCAAGAGAGCGATTTATTATTATTTCAGTAGAGGAAAGAAAGTAGGATCTGAAAACAACTTATTTTTCTGTCTTAAAAAACCCAAGAAATTAGAGGAAAATATTATAAGATTGCTTTATAATGGGCAGCATAAATCACTAACTTGTACGCAGTCATTCTTTTACCTTCACGTGTCATTAAGAACAACATAAAACCTTACAGGAGTGTTTAGGTTACAAGTTTCTGTTTTGCTCTAAAAGCCACCTTCACTGATTCTTGATGTTATGAATGTATCTCTAAATTTTACCTGCTTTAAGCTTAAACCTCCATTTCTAAAGCAGGAACAATACAGATACCAAAGACTAATGTTCCCCAAACCTCATATTATAGTAAATAGAGGTCTTGCCATGACAAGATACAATATTCAGCCTTCCTCTTGGGGGGAGAAGGTATCTTCTAACAGCTAGTTAATTTTCTTTGTGTCTGTGTTTTACGAGATCATTCATCATTACGGTACTTAAATGCCAATTCAATATCAGAGCTCTCTTCTTTCTTCTGAGCCTTAAGTACAAAACTGCACACATCTATATACAGATACATATGTATCTATACATGCACAAATATATGTATAGAAAAAGGATATGATTGTTTCTATTTGCTTTCTTATTTATTTTATTTTTAATTTTCATAGGATATTTTATCAGCCCTGCATTATGGTGACCACTGAGCTCTCTAATCATTCATTTGAAGTTGAGCATGTTTTCTACTCGTAACTTCTTGAAGTAGAAGGCTGCCACATTCTCAGTTTCTCTCAGGATTCTGTTAAATCTATTCCTTCTCTCAGCAAAGCTAGAAGTCTTTATTATAGGTATCCCAAACTTAGAGAAACATTTAAATACTACTTAAATAATATTTAACTATAGCTGAACTGTACACTAGAAATGAGCCTGTCCTGTAAGAAACCAAAACAAAATTCATCAGTCTTTATTCAACAAGAAAATGTGCCCTAAAATTATTGACTTTGAATTCTTCCTGTGCGTGTGTTATTTTGTGGTTTAGTGTGTTTTGTGGGATTTTTTGGCTGTTTGATTGTTTGGGGATTTTTTGTTAGTCATTGCTTTTTCATACTTCTATACATAGTTAGCAGTGGTCATTTAGAGATTATTTTCCTGGTAGCTCGAGGATCAGGGTGAGAAGAACATACAGGGAAAGAATAGATTATTAATTTTAGGATGATGCAGAAGTTCAAAAAAAAAAAAGGAAACTCAGAATAAGTAAAATGTTCCAACTTTTACTAGGTGCTAATTCAAACAAACAAAAATGCCCAGACCATGATGTTGCCGGTCTTACAGTACATATTTCCTTAATGGATTTTTTAATCCTGTCACTGTTGGATAGGTACTGTTATGGATCATTTCATCAATATGTCAGTTTCTGATAGGCTAGTATAGTGTCTCTGGCTTGACATTTTTACAGTATTGGACATAAATGGTCCTCATAGATCTTCTTCAAAGTTTCCAGTCTTTGGCTTTTGTGGATTATTACCTTCCATCCCCTGATCACCTGAAAAACATTCCTCTGCCTTTACTGATTTTTCTGATTCTCAGAGGTTTGTATTTTGCTGGGATTTCTTACTGCTATATAGGTCATCCTTGCTTGAATGTCTTGCTGATTTGCCAAGTCATCATATTCTGGTAATTACTCTTTAATTTTCATTAGTTAATAACAGCCACTGGCAGATGCCTGAATACCACCTGCCCCTGCTCATGTGGTAGTGCATTGTTGGTGATCTATATATGTGTAACTGGTTATTAGTATGAGTGCATATCAAGCCTGCCAATGGACGGCTATCCAAGTTTCATTCACATGCTAACCCTCTGTCCTTGAAAAATTAAGCTTTCCAGACATAATGCATTTTCATTCTTGTACTGAAAAGACTTAACTATTTAGAATACGTGCCCTTCAGGATTTACATGTTGGTGCACTGCAAAGAATGCACTGTTTCTTAGGAAAACTTTATAATTATGCCAAGTAATGTATTGGACCTCATCAGCAACGCAGTTCCAGGCAATGGGAAACTACTCGAAATTCTACATTCCGGAACTGTGGTTGAACGCTTGGTAAGTATTCTAGCAAGAACCAAATGAACAAAAATACTTCGTTTGCTCACAGACCTTACATTGTCAACATTCAAGTGAGAAATATTTCTGAAGACCAGCATTCCGACATTCAGTAGAAACCCTTAAAATTTTGTTATATTTCTCAGCTTATATTTCATAGACTTTAGATTACCAAGCAGATATAAAGAAATTGAGTGAAGTTTCACTGATGTGACTAAATACCAAACTTTCATCTGAAATTAATGAGGTTTAACTGAATTATAAACACACAAGAGCTGACTTTATTTAGAAAATATTAAATACTGACCAACTTCATATATATATATATTAAATACTGACCAACTGCATTTAATTATACAGAGATAAAAATTTAAATTACCAAGATGTCTTCATTTTTCTTTGAATCTTCACAATGTAGTGTTACTTATTAAGCAACTAAATCAGTACAAAGAAAAAAGTATCTCTTTTCAGCCTATTGTGAGACCACAGTATTCACTTTGCATTTTAATGGCTAACTTGCAGCCTTCCTCCTTATACGCTCCTTTTGACTCTAGAAAAACTCCACTGCTAATTTTATTTCACGAAGGTCAAGCTACTCCTGCAGTCTGATTCCCAAGCATGCTGTTATTTTCAGTGGTTGATATAATCTTGGGACCCAATTAGCAACACCATAAAATTCTAAAGGTGGTGGCAACACAAGCAATGAGTGTGCTGGAAGATTCAGGAGGACGAGTATTCGAGTGCATGTGTATGTGTTTAGCATCTTTTTAGAAATAACAGAGAAAAAGAGCGAGTGAGTAAGGAAGAGAATGAGAAAGAGGCCATGAGAGTGCACGAGAGCAAGAGAGAATAGCGAGGCAGAATGACAGCATGAAAGAGCAAGAACAAAAGGGAACAATAGAGTAAGAGAGTGAAAAAAGAGTACTTTTGAGTCTGCAGTTCTGCTCAGAGGCATCACAAAATAGAGACACAAATGACACGCACCCAGATGATAGATGCAATGCAGTTGGAAATACCACAGAACAATAGAACAAGTCATAATTATCACATCTCAAGCATACATACTCATATCCATTTTTCAAATCTTTTTTTTCCCCCTTTTTAATGAAGGGATTGCTGTGTTTAATATTGTGACTGGATTTCCAAAAGACAGGCAATAAATAAGCAGACCCAATTTCATAGAAGTACTTTCCAGTTGCTCTCCACACTGTCTGTGGGCTTTGATGGACACATGTGTAATGTCTTGACAGCATAATAAATGAGACTGCTGTATAAATACACAGTCCATAATATAGAGCTAGTATGCTCTGATGAGAACTCATGTTCTAAAATAAGCTCGAGATTAGATTTTACAGAAAGTGGTTAGTACTTAACTTAAATATAAGTTAGAAAATTGGAAAATATTATAATTTATTAATTTATTATTATATTATTTCTAATATATTAGAAAATAAGCTAATTTTTATTTTCTGGTACAATAGTTGTGTTCCAAGTATATCCCTATATTTTTTTTATTATGCTTACTGGTTATTAACAGTCAAGATTTCACCCATAGTAATTGTTTTACCTAATCTGTAACTGGTGCTGCAGAAAGTAAGACACAAAAACTCACCATGATTTTAAGAGGTCTTAAATCCTTATTTCTTTACCATTCACTCTCAAACACCAGAAACCAGAGCTTTACAGGAACACCAACTCAGAACTAAAGAGGTAAAGCAACAAGACTGCTATTGACTTGGCACCTGCAATTCACCATTCCCTCTGCTAAACACTGATTTTTTTTTTTAACAGGAAAGGAAGAATTATAATTCATACAAACCTGGACATTCATATTGTCCACATTAACTCATCCTGGAAGGAAATTGAAAATGAAATATAGAGCAATGCCATCTTGTCAATACACAAAAACATTAGGTTAATTTGTTGAGCAGCTAGTAAGATGTCTCTATGGTTTTCCTGCATAAAAAGACAGGCAATAAACTCAGCAGAGCTCCTCCTGAAATCAAAGGAAATGCAACTGCAGTCCCACATACCAAGACTGAATTTGCTTCTCAGTGTTGAGTGGCCTCACTGGCTAAAATATAATTAGCTCAAGGAAGACCCCTTGAAATGAATGTCCATGACAATGTGTCCTTTCCTATTAACTTGCCTTCTTTTTTATTCCATCTGAGATGCAATAATTCTATGGGATATGGAAGTGAAAAGTAGAAAAAGAGAAAGCAATGTTTTACAAACAAAACTATTGGGATCAGAGATAACAAAAACAAGTAAAACATTCAGCTGTACCTTCATACGAATTTTCCTTATATTTCATATCTCTGTATGTGCTAACCAAAAAAGACAGAGCTACAAAGGGAACAGGAACATCAAGAGTGTTCGGAGGAGGACTTGACTTTAGTGTATAACATGCTTACAGACCAACATATGGCAGAGCCTACATATGTTGTTTGTGCACTGTCAGGAGGGGGCATTGCCAATACCCAGATTTTGCTATAATCACCATTGATATGTTGATAAAAATTTATCTAATGGTTCATGTGTATGACAGTCCACCTCTACAAAAATATTTCATAAATAGTAGGTTCATTTGATTGTATCTGGTCACATTCAATCAGGCAACATATCCTTTTAACTCTAATGGCAGAATGTGACCAGTACATAGAGCTTCTGATATGTTGTATTTAGACTTCAAACATTTATGATGCTTCAGTAAGCTTAGGATGAAAGCCTGTACTGGATATGAGATTGCAAGAGCTTTCGGTCATGCATATCTAAGGTCAGAATCGATCCATAGACAAAGAAAGTTAGCAGTTGATATTGACCTTCATTGTCCCTTTCCATATTCTTTTCAATAAAGCCTTTCCACAGCTCTACAGACGTCTTGTACTGATGAATGATGTGTGATCTAATGCAAGCTGAAGCAGGCTTATCTGCATAATACTAGCAGTATTTACTTCGGTTTTATTGTGATTTCTTGTCACTTGCTCTGCATCAGGCAAACTCTCAGCCTGTGAGGTTTTCCATGAACCTGCAACAATCAAATAATGCAGAAACACATTGAACCATGTGTCAAATATTGGGAAAAAATTCACTTCCTTTTCAGTTCCCAGAATTCCAAAATTGAGTTACATTGTTTAAACCACATCTCTAGTTCTTTCTAGCTGCATTTCACTGTAATACAACATGGCAAAGGCAGTGATTGCTGTAAAGGATAGCTAGATGTGAAATACTAAATATCTTACTAAATATCTTCTGAGCTGTTATTTGTGAGATGCATACAGATGAGATACTTTCTAAATAGAACCTTCTTCTTTTCAATGCAAAACCAAGAGAAAAAACTGAAAGACATACTTATGTATAATTAAAAAGGTCCACTCACTAGCACACCCAAACAAAACCTCTAATCGTAAAGGTGTAAAAGAGCAGGAAACAATGTGGTATCTGTTAGTGATCTTGCTATGCAATCTGGTTTTCCTGATTATTTCGTGCTTTGTATTCCATGTTGAAGTATAAGAAAAAAAAAAAAAAAAAGAAGAAGGGAAAGGAAAAGGAAAGAACTGCTTGCAGAATTTCAAGGGCAAGGAAATTAACTGCAAATGCCTCAATTGTCAATTATCTAATCAGAAAAGCACAGTCATACTCAGTGTCACCTGCCAGCATTGTTCACTCAGCCACCTGAAACATACTTTGGAAAATTAGCAATAGCCATTTCAAAACAGCCTTATAGCCCTACTAGTCCAGCATTCCTATTAGTCAGATGAAAAAGGGAAAATGAATTAATGAATTTGAAACCAAAGAAAAATTTAAAAAAACACCCCATCCTCCTGAAATCTGCCAAGTGAAAGTTATTTGGAGTGGTGTTATCTGAATGAATGTTAGATATAGTTTTAAAAATCTGACTTTAGTTTTGCTGAACATTTAGTCACGTAACTAAATTCTTTGTTCAACCTGGCTCATCATTTGTTCCCTTCAGCCTTCCTTTTCAGATATTTTCAGTTCCAGATCATGGGGCTGTTTCACAGGTTAAATTATGATTTGGTAACATCATTGATTTCTGTCTCAGTTTCATAAATGATATTAAGGACAAGATCCCAACCTGCCGCAAACGGGCATAGTTCAAATGAGTTTATTGAAGCTGAGCTAATCACAGTAGGCCAGAACTGTTTGGGGCTAGTATATAGTCCTTCTTTTACTCATCTTCCTCTGAGCAAAGAGCGTCTAAAATGGTCTGATGATTGATAACAAGCTGACTGTGTGGCTTTCTCACAATACGTTTTGTTTATTTACTTTGTACCCTATCCAGGATAAATAATCCATCCAGTTACCTTGAACAGATGTATGGAACTAAATTAAATTAGAAGTTGTGAAGAAGGATAACTCTTCTGCCATTCTGACCAATGTTAATTATGTTGTCTTTCATTAATTTTCTTTACTTTGCAGGACATTTTACAGCAGCTCGTTCTTCCACAGTTCCCACATCTTTCTGTGTTAATTTAAGGTCCCAACTGACTATGAATGCATTGTTTTCAAAATTCTTCTTTGAGAGCAACCAAGCTTATCACAGCAGTGGTTATACACTCTGCACTGCAGAGAAAAATGCTTCAGAATACATAACAGGGCATATGGGATTCATACCCCTGTGGACATCACAATGTTATGGGGAGTATTTCTAGATCACCAAAAGTTAAGATAAACAGACCACCCAATTCTTTTAAAGACTAGCTGTATTCCCTTTACTTAAATAATAAGAGTTCTTTTTGTGCTGGAAATTAAAATTTAGTGTTGGCTTCCTCTGAAAAAAATAGTTGTTTCCTTGTGTTCACGATTATTTGAGATTGGATTTCATGATTTCAAAATCAGGTTATTCATTTTCATTGAACTCCAATTCTGGACAATATTTTCTCCCTTTTCTTAACGTGCAATAAAAAACCAAAACAAACGAAAAACCCACCAAAAACCAAAAAACCAAAGCTGAACAGTGTGACTTAGAAGATCACAACTTCATCATGATTTCAACACTCACAGTTTCCCTTATTCTCACACCTTTCTTATACACACTATGAGGAGACAAATGTTATGCTATCAAGCTTCATGCAGCAATATGGAAAAAAAAGAAAAATAATTATTTGTTGCTTAGCACCAAAAATTTTGCAGAGGATCTAAAAAAGCAGAACTGGGGAAAAGTACTGCAGAAGATTATCTATGAATATGCAGTTGAATCTTTAAGCTGATTAACTTTTGGCACATATCTGGATAGGTATTGCTTCAATATTTAAGCAGGATCATACATTGCTCAGATATTCCCATGAGAAGTGGAAAAGCTTAAATAACATGATAAATATGTTGCTTATTTATAATAGCCTAGACAGAAGAGAAGGGGTTTTGGGTTACAAATATGTTCTCTTACCCTTTTGAATCTACAAAATAAGGTGCAAAATGTGGATTTTGCGAGTAAAGCATGGTTATTCTTTGAATTACTTTTTAGCATATTTCCATTTTTTCTACTGTAAAATACTTTCCCCATTCAGCAAATATCTAGTTTATCTTGACTTTGATTTGAATTGGACTATGCTTTTTCATGCATATCTTTTAACTGCTAATCTAAAGAAAGTAATAGGATTTTGCAAAACTTTTTTCAGAATCTGAAACTCAGATACTTATAACATGAAGAATCAAATATAACCTTTTTGTGATAGTTTTGTCTACAGAGTAAAAACTACAAATCTGATTTATTATTCACCTCTGCTGTGGCACTTTCTGCTCTAGAAGCTAATTTCTATTGTTCTTCCCTATGAGTGTTGACAAATTACCACTTACAGCTTTTTTTCACAAACATACTTTCACACACACACACACACTCTTATTGTACATAGTACCAAACTGCTTGAAAGAATGACACAAAGTTAACCCTGTAAAAACCTAAATTACATTATATGAATCTTGGACTTTGCTCTCTATAGCATGAAAAATTGCTCAAAAGCACTTTGGTGTCATGTTATAAATACATTAAATAATGCCTGTCTGGCTTATCTGTGCTGACTGCTTCACACAAAAGCACTCCTAAGTATTGTGGATGCTGTTAAAGTGTCTTAAAAATATAACTTAGTAATAAAACTCCATGTTTTTTACATTATTAATCATAGGCATTTATAGCCAGTTAATGTAGCCAGATAACTTTAATAAAATGTGTTTCAACATTTTATTACAGAAATTAATTGGGGAACACATGAGGAATGGCAACAAACATAAGACACAATATTTAAAGAGGCAAAGCGCTAGCATCAAACATAGGTGAAATTCTCACAAATGCTGACCATGATGCCCCTGAATTGCCTTAGATCTGTATACTGACGTCTGCATTGCAGCTATGCAGGTAACGAACTTTCTATATACCAAGTGTGAGGTCATGTTTTCAAAATTAATCAAAGCACAAAGAAACTCAAAAGAAGCAGTGTGGGGTTTATTGTTGCTTATTTTGACATTAATCTGTCCCAGGAAAGGCATAAGAACATTTTGATTACTCTCTGTCTGAGTGCTAAAGTAGTAGAAATATTTAGAAAGTTTATCTGAGACTTCACTAAAGGACTGGAAAAACATTGTACTGATTTAAGGGACCATAGAATCAGATCCACAAGAAGTTGCTTGCTGAGGAATGAACATCTGACACAGAAAGAAGGAAAAATATTGAAATATCAGATACTATGAGCAAGCATTAAAAAAACCATGAAGATGCATTTGCCACAGTGTCTGGGACTCTACCTGAGGTCCTGAAGCACTGTATGTCTTCAACATTGCCACAGTCTTCAGAAAAAGTCTCTCTTTCAATGAGTTCTTAAATATCATGACAACATATGGAGTCCATGCACCTGGCTTATTTCAAGCCCAAGACTAATACAATGGCAGTTCAGGACAAGTTTTCCCTTGCCTTACTTTAGACATCAAGCAGTTAGTGGCTATAATCTAAATGAATAATTTCCCTGCCATCTCACCTATCTCTTAGATTTCTACCTTCAGATAGAATGAAATACTCTTGGAGGTGATTCTTTGATCTAGTGATCACAGCAAGACGACCAGCTTAGGCTAGAAGGCCCAACTTTCAAACAGCTTATTTTTACCCTCAGAGGGAACAAGATGCAAGTCTGCCTTGAGAACAACATAATAACATAACAGATGTTGCTGTTTTATATGACTTGTCATGTGAAGAGCTCTAACGACTGAAATGACCATTTTCCCCCAGTGAACGAGGTAATGTAAGATGCTGATAGTGCCCTTGCTTGTACACTGCTTTACCAATATTTTTTACTGATAAACAGAAAGTACCTGTAGGACTCAGTTCAAGGACAGATAGGCAAATCACTGTCCTTTTCCCATCTAGTCCTTGACATCTCCACTAAAACGACCTGTAAAAAGGCTCACTAATGCCAGTTGCAGAGGTGATCTCTACTGATAACTGCCTGTCCACTGCAAAATCGCATTATTTAGCTGTTCTGGCTGCAGGTGCCCAGGTGTCAGCAGTGGGCGGCTGCAGGGCGGCCTCTGTGAGGAGAGGCCGGGGCTGCCCCGCGCCGGACACAGCCAGTTCCAGCTGGCTCCGACCCACCCGCCGCAGGGCAGGGCTGAGCCCCTCAGCCAAGGTGGTGGCAGTTCTGGGAAAGAGTATTTTTTTAAAAGCACAAAAATGCTGCACAGTAGAATGTGAGAGAGAGGAGTGAGGAAAAAAAGGTGCGAGAAGCAGACCTGCAGACACTGAGGCCAGTGAAGAAGGAGGAGGAAGAGGTGGTCCAGGTGCTAGAGCAGAGATTCCCTTGCAGGCCCTGGAGAAGACCATGTGAAGCAGATTGTCTACCTCGACATGGAGGACTACACTGGAGCAGCTACCTGCACTGCGCCTGTGGAGGACCCAATGCCAGAGCAGGTTGAGTTGCCTTGAAGGAAGCTGCAGCCTGTGGAGAGCCCATGCAGGAGCAGGCTCATGGCAGAGGCTGTGGCTTGTGGAGAAAAGCCTACACAGGAGCAGATTTTCTAGCAGGACCTGTGGCCTATGGGGAATCCAGGTTGAAGCAGTCTGTTCCTGAAAGGACTGCAGCCTGTGGAAAGGACCCACACTAGAGCAGTTCATGAAAAACTGCAGCCCGTAGGAAGGACACGTTGGAGCAGTTCATGAAGGACTGTAACCCATGGGAGGGACCCCACACTTGAATAGGGGAAAAGTGTGAGCAGGAAAGAGCATCAGACAGGAGCTGTTATAGACTGATTGCAATCCACATACCTCATCCTCTCCTGCACTGCTCAGGGGAAGGAAGTGGAGGAGTCAGAAATAAAGGAGGGAAGTTGAGCCTGGGAAGAAGAGTAGGGGAAGAGGAGAAGATATTTTAAGCTTTGTCTTTGTTTCTTACCATCCTACTTTATTATTAATTGGCAATAAAGTAAAGTAATTTTCCCCAAGTCTGTTTTACTCAATGGTAATGGTAAGTGATCTCCCTGTCTTTATCTTGACCCATGAGCTTTTCCACCTTTTTTTCTCCCCCTGTCCCATTAAGGAGGGGGAGTGAGAGAGAGTGGCTGGGCGGGGAGTCTGGCAGCCAGCCAAGGTCAATCCACCACATTAGGTCACTGATAACTACTAGATGGTAATAAGCTAGAAGCACTAATGACCTATGACAGATTTTAACAAATGACATAACTTTGTGTTATGTGTTCCCTTGAGAATATAGAGTGTGAATCACTGTAACAAAAGGCAACACAATTAGAGCAAAGGTTGCCTGGCATTTTGCCTAGGATAAAGGGTTATTCAAAAGCCTTCCTGGCCTTTGCTGGACACCACTTTGAACCTGTAAATCTAAGAATTTGTCAGTTTGAGAAAATTCAGCTGTCATTGGTCTGAGAAAACCAAAGGGTTTGAGTTTTTACCCAAATTATGTGACAAAAATAACAGATTCAGCAGCAGAAAAATGCCTTATGAATTCATGTCACTTTCTCCAGAGAAATGTCTGCCACATCCTCTTCCCTTACTAATCCTCCACCTTCCTTTCATGTTCAGTGCCAGCAAGACAGAATTTGCTAATTATCTATCTCTTTTTTTTTTTTAAGTTTGACTAAGGTTATATAAATTTTTTAAAATGTTCAGAATGTCCTCAATACTTTGACTGCTACGACGGCAACAGATCCCAACCAAAAGTTAATTGCCTCACATGCCACTGCCTCATCTCATACATACCCTAGATAATGGATCTGAAGATTCCAAATGTGAAGCTATTCTTTTCTCATAAATTAAAGACACAATTAAGGGCTTCTTCCATGTAAGAGAACTGCATTCAGCAGATGTTCTATGCACGTATCTTTTATTCCTAGGACATACCAATCCTTATTTTCTGACAATCTGAGACGATAGTACAGAAAGGAGCTCTAAGAAAAGTCTTTCTCACACATTGGCCAGCGTCATCTAGAGCCCTTGCTAACAAAAAGATACATCCAAATTCCATGACAAAAATGGTCCTTTTTAGAAAAAAATGTTGTCCTGCCACTAGAGATGACAATATGATCTGGACTGGAATCTGGGGATGTACTGTTCTAATCAGAGTTACTCAGCACCAAGACAACAACTCTGAGATCAGAGAAAAGTGCACAAGATCTTTCCTGTACTAACTCAATGACAGTCTTGGCTGAGAAGTCCTGGGAAAACAATATCTGCTATTTTTGCTGTAAATATGAATGCATGCACTGGTTCAGAGGAGATCTAAGTAAGATCAAATCTTTTCTACCAGTAACACGCCATATGTGCTACCTATCTTCAAGCTGTAATTCCCTTTCTATATTAAACTAAACCAATATATGGAAGCACAGGCAGAGTTCTGTCAGCACTTTCCTTTCTTGGATTGCTGCCTGATTAAATGGAGTTAAAAAAAGAAAGACCTTTTTTATAATTTTCAGTTTGTTCACATCCTCAGATATTGCAGTACTGTGGTGAAAACATGATACTTAAGAGTTGTTCAGTTAGAACGCAATGGCAAGTCCATTGCTGCAGCAATGACAGAGATTCATTTATGCAACTACTTAATTGGTCTTAAATTTATATTCAGGCTGGGAGCACAAATGAAAGCTCTGTTACTCTTATTCTTTCTGTACAGCTAGTCCTGTGCAATTACACTGTCTTCAGATTACAACCTAAATTAATCTCTGCAGACCCCAGGGTGTCAGAGACTTGAATCATGTCTCTGAATAGCAAAAGGAAATCTCTCAACTTGGCTTTACAAGCTCAAGGCAGGGAAAGTTAACTGAGAAATCTTGATATGGATAACAGCTATCCATGGAAAGAAGAGTCTATAGACTTTCAGGAAATGTACAAAGTACTATTCTACTATGACCATTCTAAAAATAATAAAGGTCTAATATGCAAAGAATTAGGGAGTCACAAAAAGGTAAAGTGGTGTATTTGCCAGGTCATACAATAGGTTTGAAAAATAGCCTGGAGAAAACCCAAATTTCCTAACATTCATTTCTATGCTTCCTTAAGATAAAATTGTAAACTCCACTTTGCCAAGCAACCTATCAGACATTACAGATAGCAGAGTCTGATAAACTAGTTCCCAAAGATCAGTAGTGTGCTTTCCCTTTGAAAGTCTGCAGTGAAAACCATGGAATATTTATGTAATAGCTTTCACACAAATACAAGAACACAGATAAAAAATACACACACCCTGTCTGCTACAGAGAGGAAAAAATGGCAGCCAAAATCCCAGCCTTTTCCTGTCAAGTTCTGCTTATGTCGTTTCTCACCCAAACAAATAAGAATATTCTTTTTCTTCTTTTTTGTTAATATGAGTAATTTGAAATTACTGTTATTCAAAAATTAATATAGTGACATAACTTCTTAATGACCAAGAAAAACAAAAACAGATTTATACAAAACACATTGTTCCCCTGCATTACTTTAATAAGGCACTGTTTATTAAGTGTCCAATGATGTCAAGGTAGCAAGACTGCAATCCCTGGAATAATTTATGTGTCAAATATTCTAACTATCTAAAGCTGGGTCTCTCTGGCATTCATTCTATACTGATCTAACCTCTGGCTTTTGCCGTCCAGCCTGCATTTTCTTTCTTCCTGTGTGCTCCCACCATCTCCCTGGTACTCCACCTGTAACATGTTAGACATTGATCTGAGGAGCTGTAATATGTTAACTCATTAGAAAGTTAACAGAACCAAAAAGAGAAGGATGATAAGTATTTTAAAACTTTCCTCAAAAAGACTCTGACAGACAGCAAAGCCCATACAAGGGAAGAGGCTGATACAAGGTCAGGCATAAATGCAAGGCTATAGGCACAAAACCCTACAGCTCTATCAACCATGGAAATATAGCCTCAGTGTAGAGAGATTATCAAACACATTTGGAATGTGACATCATTGTTACCATTATTTGACTGGAAATCTTTATGAACCACAGAGGGACCCTAAGTGTGTGATGACATCCATATCGTAATTACTTTTCATAAGTTAATAGCACCATTTTTCATTTGGGAACACACACTAGTCAAACGGTGGATATGTTCCAGGAGATGGGTTTTTTGTAAACTAGGTCAGTTTTAGCAGTGTAGCAAGTGACAGTTTCCTACAAACATTTAAATGTGTAATTTTTTCCTTAAGATAAGAAGTTTGTTAAAAGATTCAGAGAATTATGATGCTCAGTCAAATTGCATTTGATCTATGAAGCTCTGCTGAGCTACGCAAACTTTTGCAGGCCAATCCTTCAATTTGCAATATCAATCTTACACTTACTCTGTTCAGCTGAGAACATCACACAACATTTTCTCTCACAAAATTCAAGGAACAAACATTACAGCAGTATATAGTCCTCCTATTAGGGTACCCCTTTGGGTAAACTTTTGAGCTCATTAAGAAAATCCAGCTACTTTAATAATCATATTACATGCAGCAATGCTGTAGCACCCACCCATTTATGTAGGACTCAACATTTTATAAGACCAATGCGTAATTATCTTCATCAAGGTATGGCTCAAAGATGTAGCCTGCCAAGTAGCAGCAGCAAGAACAGCTGTTAAATACCTTCTAGGAGTCCTATCCAAGTTGTTGGCACAGAAGAACCAAAGTGGAAGCCAGGAACAAACTGTAGCAAAGCACACAGAATTTCTTCTATACATCCAGTACTACGTAAGTGATAAAAGTAATAGTTAGAAGACAAAATAGCCAGAATCAAAACATGATATTTTGTGACTCCAAAAGGCAACAAATTCTAAACTGATGAACAGCAGCAAGTAACTAGACTACAAAACTCTGCCACAGAAAGTCAGCAACATAAAAAAATTCACCTGGTTGCTAAGAGAAATGCATACAGATCAGAAGTTTATGTTACCAATTTTTAAAGCAATCTTTTTTAGGTTAGCTTCTACAACTTTTTCCTGGTGAGTCCTGATTTAAAACACAGAATGCCAGACATTCAGAAGGGATGCCAGATTTGGAAGCATTCCTAAATTTCTGGTCCATTTGCTCTTTTTTCTAGTAGATTTCCACTGAATACCACAGAGACATCTGAATATGTCCAATGAAAAAGAACTACTTAATTCCCCAGATTTTTATTATTTCATCATCAGTTAAAAGGAACCTAAATGTCTTTGATGAAAAGGTCAAAAATTTGGCTGAAAAATGTGGGGTAGCAGTGGCATTATGCTAAATTTGCTACATGACTCGCTCCATCTTTTGTTTACTCAGAAACTACCTGTTAAGTTTGAGGTCTGTATTACATTAAAGAAAAAAAAAAAAAAAAAAAAAAACTGGAGAGCCTCTAATCAAAGTTCCTTGAGTTTGTCAAGCTATATGTTCTTCTCTACACTACATTATATATCATTCTGACTCAGAGATTATTTGGCTTTCAGCAGTACTCAGAAAATTTTTGAACACTAAACCTTGAAATAAGCCACATAGACTTCTGTCTCCTAACAGAATTATTTGTGTAATAAATTGACCTGTTAAAATACAATTAAATTAAATTTGTCCACAACTGGCCTCTGACCTTAGGCCAACTGGCACATAATCCAATGTACATATTATCAAAACTCTCCAAGCTTTCAGTGCACAGCAACCATGTGCAAATGACCAGGAATGGTTCCTGGATTACCTTAACTCCTGAACTACCTGCGAGAATGCTGACTAGTGCTGTTCTGGCAGTTTAAAAGTATAGGCAGAAGATTTCCAATAGCTGCAAATGTTCTCCATCATTGTTCAATTTGCAAAAATTGATGTCACTCTAGTGAAGAGACTGGAAAGCAGTTCTGCTTTACCGTAAGAATCTCTGAAGTGTCGAGAAACACTAAAGAGGAAGAGTGAGAATATCCGCTGATGTTAAACTGAAACACAGGGGTGGAAGAAGTGTTTAGATTGGACAAATCAAGTTGTTTCATTCTTCAACTTACATGTAAAAGGCAGATTTTGTCCATGTCAAAACTGGTAGGGGTGGGGTTTTTATTAATATTATTTTGAGATAGAAGAGGCATCAAAACTGGTGATTACCTCTTAAATGTTTTCATTTCAACACATATGCATTTTGCAAAAGAAACCAAATCTATAATGAAAAACATCTCAGCCAGCACACAAGGCCTCAGAGGGAAAGAAGAAAGTGGACTATAATGTTATCCACTGAACAGTTTAACAACACACAGAAAAGTATCATCATTCAATAATCACTATACTAATAGGGTACAATGCATGTCGCTGTGTGATGTGCAGAGATATGTCAAAGCATTAGCACTGTAATACACTAGCATCCAATCTAAGTTTCTCAAAATCTCTGTTAAATAAGAAAACAGTTACTCTAGATCTAAAACATGAGCAAAAACAATCTTTGCAGGATGGCAGAGGATGCCAGTGGTCCCCAGAAACTCTCTTTAGTTAGAACAACAAGATATGCTGCATCTACTCATCTTCAGGCAAAAGGAAGCCACCAACATGTAATGAAGGAAGGAAGCTTCATAGACAGCAGCAAAATTCAAAATCAGTGTCACTAAACTGCCAGCCAGCACAAGAAATGAAGGGGACAAGTCATGTGTGGATTTGATTTACTGTCCCTGCTGCAGTGTTTCACTCTGAGTGAAGCCTATGAAATGGTATGTTAGCCTCCCTCTAAAAAATAAGAGCGAGCGAGGGAGAAGCATCTCAGTAATCAGTATTGCAAGTGGCAAAAGCCCCCTCAGCTTAGCAATATTTTGCAAACAGAAAAAAGAAGACACTGGTGGTAAGTCATAAATGGTACTTTAGAAATAACTGACAGCATATGCTCTCAGTATAACCTCCCTATCAACACGTTTCAAAGCTTTCAGTGAAATGCTTTCATTTAATGCTAAATCTTTGCGCTGCTATGCTTTGCAAGATACTGCTACATATCAGCTGTTGTCACACCAGTAATTTTAATATGGTGAAAATCTGTTCAGACTAGGTTCAAGGAATGACCTACACACTTTTAGCATAGGTTCCATGACACCTTTCAAGTCTTCTGGCCCAAAATGAAATCCATAACATTGTATTAAGTTTGCTGCACCCTCTTTACAGTGCATAGGGTGAGTCAGGTGCCCCAAAACTAAATCCAAAATGGCAAACACTTTGACTAGGGAGCCAAAATAATTGGGTCAATACACTGAACATGAATGTGTCTAAACAACTATCACACGAGAAAATGTCCAAAGTCTCCTAATCTCAATTTTTCATATTGAACAGAAGACCTAATACCTGCTTAAATCCCACATTAGATGCTTCATTCAAACAAAAAGAAAGAAGTTAGGTTAGACAATCGAAATAACTGAAATAATAGTTTATGCCTAATCCTGGAGGCACCTCAGCTCAGTTTACATTTCCGTTTCCGACCTACTTACGGTTGCAGTCTCACACAGGATCAACCCAAACTCTCTGATCAGAAGATCCAGATGCTAGTCACCTAAATCCTTTGGGTAGAATGCTATGACCACACCTAAGATAATGCCTCATCCAAGAGTCAGTGGCACTTGCTTTATACGTAGTCAGAGAAGGACATAATGAGCCTCCCTTTTTTATACATCATTCTAAGAGTTGCAGTAACTCTGAAGAAGCTATAGACCAAAATGTTTAATCCCACATTTGCCACTCCCTAGGAGAATGCCCTTGGCTAGATGGGAGTATCCTCCAATGAAATTAAAAGCCCAAAGCAACAAAGATTTCCAGTAAGATTTTATTTTAAGGAAAATATGTAAATGTTTATAATTTTCTCCCATCTTCTTTTTGATACTGCAAAAATTTGGCACTTTTGTGGCACATATGAATATATAAATACATAGCAGACTGCAACTGGAAATGATCAGATTCATGAGCATAAAAATTATTTTGTACTTATATTAATATATTCATCTACTTACGCAGTCACTTTCTGTCTTTATTCTTCTGTTCATTTAAATGTAAAAATATGTATCAATTCTTTACTTTGCACTCAGTGTTTCTCATCTGTAAATCTCAAACTTCTATACTTGGGTCCAATTACTTATTTGTAATTGAGAAAATATTGCTGTTGAAAAATTAGGACACAGTAGGACAGAGGGAGCAAAGTATTCAGAGTTGACTTGCAGAACAGGCTTCACTGTAACTAACAGAAAAGGCTCTAAAAAAGTAGAAAACAGCCAATAAACACAGAAGGTGAAATTACATTAACAGTTTGCTGTTACTAAAATCAAAACCTTAAACAACTGTTAAGAATATCTATTTAAAACAAAACCTTCAATCTATGCAACAAAGCAGAATTAAAAATGAAAATCAAGACATCATCTGTTCTGTGAAATTGCTGTGCATCTAGCAGCCATGAAGCTAGCAAGCACCCAGGTCCCCCATCTTGGACTATGTGCAATGCAGATTGGAAACAATGGGGACTCTCCTCCTGTTGTTTTTCCAAACTGTGCTATTGACTGCTTGTCTAGAGGAGAATAACAGTAGGTAATTAGTTTGAATTCAGTCTCACTGGGCAAATCATTTCACTTTCTATAAACCTTTTTGTTAGATGCAACTAATGCCATTATATCTGCATTATCCATGACATGTGGATTTGGACTAGTCAAACTAAATTATGACTCTGAAAGCAAGAACAATTTTGAAGTGTAAAATTTGAAAGAATCCATTAGGAAACACCCAGCATCATCTGAAAGGGCAAACTGACATAAACACATTTCATCAGTTGCAAGAGCAATTTGATTTGTGGCAAAATACCAATTGTATTGCCAACAAGGCACAGGTGTATACCACATGAGCAGGTGAAAATGTGATTGTGAGGAGACTGATGTTCACTCTGTAATCATCAGACGTTCATCCAATGTAACTCATTGTAACTTTCTCACACACATTAAAAAAACCCAAAAAACTAGAAATATGTGTTTGGGTGAATTCAAAATCATTTCCACTAAAACTGAGAAAACACCATTATTGCTTGAACTTGTGTTTCAAAACTGTTTTAGACAACACATACACAAAAGCCACATGCCAATGTTACAGAAGTGGCTGGCAAATCACAGAGAAAAGCTTAATGCCAGCATGAAACAGAATGTACTCACCTGAAAGAGGTCCCATTTACTAAAAGGGACATTGTTTTCTGTATAAAATTTTTCCTTTCTTTCTGTCTTTCCACTCTCCTCAATAAAGCCTCAACTTTAAGTCTTCATGTGAAAGTCAATCAATAGTTGAAACATTGATAAAACAAGAGAATTCAAATCCAGGTGACATATTTCCCAGGTTTCATCACTAGCTTCCTGGTATAGAGGGTGACAGTGCCACCACTTTTGCAAATAGCTTTAAGTTTCTGTCTGTCTTAAAAATATCTCAAAATTAGGCAATTATTTTATTCTTGAAAAATTCAGAGATTATTCAACATTGGGTTAATTGGAAGACAGTAGATGACAGCTTCCCATTCCGTCACTCAACCAAGAAATATAAATTACTCACATAATTTTACCTGGCAAACCTTAGTCTAGGAGCACGGTGTAAGATAGCTCATGAGCAAGTACGTGTGTGTACATGTGTGTCCTGGGAGCATTAGGAGAGACAAGGGGAGGAAAAGACCACTACCACTGCATAGTCTCCATTGTAAGAAGAAGGAACAAGCACTCTGTGAAAACAGCTAAGAGCCACTGGAGAGATTAGATGAAAATCAGATGATGATTTAATCCGAAGAAGAAGCTAAGCCATTTATTTCAGCCTGGGCACAAAATGCAATTATTCACTTTGTCTCAATGCATTTCTGTTTAGAAAACGTGAAACAAGCTCATGGTACTTCATGGGAAGTTTCAAAAAGTCTCTTGAAGAGATCCATGAGCATCTTCTCTGTTACACAGGACATCAACTCCACCCCTAAAAAAGACAGCTTGAAACAAAGGACCCTTAGAAATTTACATATGCAATTAAAAATGAAGAAGACCATAACAATCTAAATGCTAAATGTGGCACAAATATTATGCACAAACCCATGTTAAGACAAATATTTCAAATGTTACCCTGGCTCTTGCAGAAGCTCCTGTTTCTGAGTGACGTGAAATATCTAATCTTAACTTTGTTCTTTTCTATATATGTGGATGATTCACTCCAGTTTTAATCCAGAGGACTTCCTACTTTGTCCATCTATCATTGTATTCCAGTCTATCTTGGTCTTGACTAGAGTATTGCATGAAGAATAACCCATCTTTTCTTTTTAATTCTGCCCATCTGGAGCTCTTACCATCTGCAGATACAGGCCTATGAAAAGCAGCATAAAAAGGTGTGAATTGCAACATATTAGCTACTCTACGTTTCCTCCTCATGTGCAAATTCTGAATGTGCATTCACTTGGAGAAAACGTAGTTTATAACATTTTCTAAACAGAAAAATTAACTCCATAAAAAGATACTCACATTGACTATGGTGCTACAAATATCCTTACTATAAAGTGTAAATAAGTGGAAACACCCTTAGGTAACAAGCCTAACATCCACCAAAACCAGAAAAGTATAGACACTTTGAACCAGTTATATGTTGAAATGCACTCTGCTAGAATAAAGTTACAGGCAGAGTATGAGAGCAATGCGTCTTAAAAAATTGTAAAGAAAAAAGCAAATAGCAAAATTAAAAAAAAAAAAAATTCAACCCCATCAAAAATATTGTCTAAAGCCTTCTTATTACAAGCTTAGTACCTTGGAAGACATCCACCGAACAGTTTAGATGAAAGCAAACTAGTTTTAACAAAACAGGATAGAAACAATACTAAGATGCAATTCCATGTGATTCCCCAGCTGGATATTTCCATCTGCCTTTTGCCTGCGCTAGTATTTATGAACCCGTGTAATGAAACATACACATCAGTTTAATAACAGTCACATTATTTTCAAGGATCGAACCCAGTTCATCAGCTGGCCTTGTGAGCAAACACAAAAGCCAGCACAAGGGAGGGACAAGAAACTTCTGTCAGATTTAACAGGAATGTTAGATGGATGTCAGTTAGAATCTCTCTGTTCTCCAGTGAAAATGAAACCAGCTTCAGATCTTGAAAAACTGTGGCAAAAGGCTGAAAATTCCTAAATCTCTGGAACTTTTACATGTTTGTAAATTTTATAAAAGCAACCAGCTTGGAATTCTCTATTTTTTCTCTGCCAATACATAATCCTTATTTTGTTATCAGCTGAGATTTCCACCAGGAGTCCTGTGGTGGAACATGGAGTACATCCAGGCTTTTCAAATCACTGGGGCTGATAATAAATGCTGACTTCTTTTGAAATTAAATTATTACTTACAATCTAATATTGTTTAGCAAAGATTACACTTTGTCAGCCTTTTGCAAACAATTCAAGCACTGTCACGTATAAGAATGACTTTCTTCAGTCCATCCAAATCAGACTGTTTTCCCCCACACATATTTACTCATGTTCATAAATGACCATGGTATTAATTTCCACTACAGAAGGAAGCCTTTTTGAGCTAATATGCCTGGATCAGATTTCTACAAAAATATAAACTACTATTATCTACATTAAATGAAAAACTAAATCCTCTCAACATCAATGTAACAAAAGCATCACAGAGTTGAGAGCTATTCGTGAATTCCAACAGCCAAGCAATATTCTTATTTGTTCATAGCACAATACCAAAAACTAGAGTAGTGCATCAAAATAAAGAAATACAGTTGTTGATGTATTACTTGGGGTTTTTGTCTTCTGTGAATAATTCCTTTATTGTTTTATCAACATAAATACATACTAAACTTATTGAAACTGGATTTTGGGCAAATTATCAGCTGTAAACTGTAACTGAGAATAGAATACACATAAATTTTCTGGTAACCATTTCAATATAGTCACTTTTTTATTTGAATTTTACTTGATGGTTACAACATTCTTTTCCTAAACGCCTGATTTCCCCTTCAGTGTTGAGACCCCAAGTAGCAAACCCACTGTGAATTGTTTGATCCAGTGCCTGTATATTCAGTTGGACTTCTATGTCTTTTTTCTGTATTCATCTCTAAATTAAAGAAACACAAATGTAGTCTAACAGTCTAGTTGGAAGTTCTTGGCCTGATTTAACCACCAGACCAGGAATGCCTGAAATTAAAATAAAGTCCCCTGTATACAGAAGCTGATACAGCTGGCCATAGCATGGAGACTGTGTATCACATCAGCTAAAGATTGTTTTGTTTTAATCTAAACCGATTTTTAATATGCCCTAAAACTACAGTAAAGAATTCCTTGCACTTCCTTAATTTCCACATATATGTATGAAATTTTTAGTTTTACTTGATTAAATCCAAGAAGTTGAAGCATTCAACCATACATGTTCTTCAGGTCTATGTACTCTGGGGAAACACAGCCACTGAAATTTAATGGCAGTGATCCAAACCATGATGAACTGAGGCAATTTCGTTTTTGTTGACCATTGCTCCAGGTCATTGTAATTTAATGAGTAGTAATCCTATTTAAAATATGTTACAGGCAGCAAGGTGCCTGCTGGGAGAAAGCTGCTACGCATGAACAGATCAATATGCACTGTGTGCATTCGACCATTCAATAATCGATTCACCCTTGTTATGAGAAAATAAATGCTAAAGTCCTAAAAGTTAATTTCTATAGAAAGCTTTTACAAGGCTATCAAATTATTAAAAGTTTTTATGGGTAGTCTTTTTTGTTGCTTTTGTTTTTAAATCTTTGTGCAGCATAAGCTATATGTCACAGCAACATCCATATAGTACTAGCTACTTGACTCTCAGTTTGATCCTAGGCTTGAGGAAGGAAGTTGTGAACCAAAGCTTGTTATTAAAGGCTGCTATAAGTAAACTTGGGGATGAAAAAGTAAACACTTTCCATTTTAAAGAATCTTACTGCTAACTCCTACAACTACCTTGCCAGAGGTTTTTTGTAATGGTTTGGTTTTTTTAATCAAAGATTTTCCTTTAAGTCAGTTCTCTTTGGATGTGATCCTTGAAAAAAGCTATTATATTTTGAAGATAACATCAGAGAGTCATCCATCACCTTTCATAAGGTCCTGATTCTTTCTTGTCTTTTATTGAGTGTCAAACTTTTTATGTTAGCTAACATATTGAGGGAAGATGCTACTTAATCCCTACAGCAAAACAAGTGCTTACAAACAAATGCGACAAAAAGTACCACTTAAATTTTTGGTCTGTTTTTTTTAAAAATTGTTCTGAAACATGTACATTGGAAGAGTATCTGTCCAGTGTGTTTGGAGTCTTTGGCTAAGCCTACAACTAAAGTGGTACTGAGGTTGGATCTGAGGACAAATTTGCTATCTGCATTCCCAGTTTCCTTGTTGCAGTGCTCCTCTGGCTATGTCTTTCTGCCAGTCTTCCCAGGAATAAAAGTAAAAAGTGCAATGACATACAATACAGAGATGGTCCCAAAATCTTTGTGCTCTGTATGTATTACATAGCTTTCTGACAATGTTTTGCAATGACCTTCATTTATGCAACAAATATGGACTGGGTCCTTCTTTTAGCAGTGCAGGCATAGCTGCTAAGAGGAGAGACAGGATATTGTAGTCAGTATAGATGCAAACTTTAGGTGAAGTTCACACTACAGACTTCAAGTTCAAATGTGTTGTGGTTTGGGCTGGATTGGCCCGATCAGGTGGAACGACAGCTGCTCTCCCCCACCTCTTTTTTCAAAGAGAGGAGGGATAGAGAGAAAAGAGACTTAAGAGTTTAGAAGGAAATAAACTACTTCAAAGAAATATTAAAAATAAAATAATAAAAAGAAAATAATAAAATATATACAAAACCGTATCAAGCTCCCAGGATGACAATTGCATTACCAGCAGGCACTGGGGAAGTCCCAGACTGGGCTCAGTGATGGACAGGAACTGGATTCCGGACCTGGATTCAGGATCAGGATTAAAGGCAGACAAACAAACAGAGTCCTCCTCAGACGCTGGCCACTGGTGAAAGAGGGCTGACCCCTTTGATCCCTCAGCTTTTATACTGAGCATGAGACAGATGGGATGGAATACCCTGCTGGTCAGTTTTGGGTCACCTGTCCTGTCCGCTCCTCCCTGCAGGGGTGACCCCTCTACGCTTTTCTGCTTCTGACCCTCCAACGGGGCAAGTAACAAAGTTGGCTGGCCTTGGTTGTTATAGCAATAAGTATAAGCAGGAGCCTCTCTGCATACCGTTCCTTGGTATTCACTATAAACATGGGTCTTATCACTCTGCGAGCAAACAGTTTCTGGACAACATGCTGTCAATTTCAGCAGTTAGAAGAGGCCTAGCTAAAAAGTAAAGTTACTGAACAAAATTGGTCCTGTTTTACCTCAAACCAGGACAGGTGTTCACACTTTGAACACCTAAATCCAGGTCTTGGGAGCACCATGGGTTTCAGGTCACTGCCAAAGACCAGCAATTCAGCTGTAACATTACTGTATCTGAAAGTCCCAGCTCTAGCCTTTCGCATGTTAATTGTTTAGATTTTAATGGCTGAAATATTGTGTGATGCTTATGCTAGTAAACACTTCCAAAAGTCTTTCTTTATGCACTAAACTACCTTTGCTCATGTTTGCAATATGAAAGAATTTGTAATGGATTGAATCTTATAGCCAAAATCAAAAATATTAAGCTGTTAATTTAATGTGTCCCAGCTTAGTATTCCCACTGCCAGTTGCTAATGGTGTTTTTACTGCTATATTGTAAAAGCATAATTCACTTCCTGAGCCATTAATATTACACTCTTTCTCTAAACTGGCTTTTGGAAGGCTTGTTCTGATACCTTTACTGTCAGCCTGTTCCTCAGTGTGTGGTGATTTTTTCCTCTCTTACAGATCCCAGTGTTGCTGAAGTCTGTCTGGGAAACTATAACAACCTGCAAGCAGCAGAGGTATTTCTGTAGAATGATTTCTGTTCCCTCACTTTGAATGTGGAAGAAGTCTTTCACATGCTGATAACTCTGTTCCCAGGCAAATGTGTGCCAGTCACTTCCCCAGTGCTGACAGCCCATGTACTGGGACAAGTAAAGGCTTATATCACTGAGCTGTTACCAGTCACTGGAAGACAGAACAGCTTTGAGACTTACTCTATTTTTTCTCCAGAGGCTGAAATAAGTCTTTTGGATTCAGAGTAAATGTGGAATTAAGTCTACCACAAGCAGTGTTTGGGCCTATACGTTGAAAGCATAACCTTTTTCATGTTTCCTGCTTCCCTCTGACAAAACACTGATAGTATCCAAGAAGGTACTAATCACCATGTAGTCCTTACTTCTGTTAGCCCTCTTTTCTGTTTAAAATTCCCGAATGTTCTACTCTAACATTATAAAAGTTTCGTTCTAAATCCCACCAGACCAGGAGAGCAGCTGTTCTTTTATATCCTGTAATTCTACCAAAGTTAATTAAGTTCTTTCTCATAACTAAAACTTGTAGACATCTAAAATTAACAGCTACTTTAATTCTTCTGTGTATCATGTTTCATTGTAATTTGCCTTCTGGACAGACGCTAGTCAGTGACTTCACTCCAGCCTAGAAGACTGGCTCCTTTTTTTTTTTGAGCTGATGTCAGTGTTACTTCTCTGCATGCAAAGGTCAAGACTCTTTGTTACACCCTAAGGAGACACTCCACTCATCCTCACCAGACAGAATGTCCAAATGCATTAATCAAAATGATCAAGTACTACAAATTTTTGGTCCTTAACCATTCATAGCACTTGACAAATCTGGGGAAACCTGGAAAACAATGAGGCTTAAGGACACACTTGGTAGATTGAAGCTTGAATCCTGAATCTCCCCATAATGTAGTGAAAGAGAAAGGAGTGCTTAGTTTCAGATGTACATTCAAAAAGGATGAGTTCACCCTTATGCACAAAACATATGCAAAACTTTAGCCTAATTTCAAGGACTTACATAACATTTAAATGATAAATAGACCCCATGATGGCCCTGAATAGGAAGATGAATTTTATTAAATGTTTGCTATATCTGACTAGTGATTCAATATGACAACAAGGGTGATATTTTTAAAATATGCTTTCACACATGCAAATTAGTGGAAGGGTCATGAAGCCTTAGCAAAAAGAGGTGATGCCAGTGTTAATAAAAAAAAAATCAGCGTAGCTTAAATAGAAGACACAGAATGAACTTCACTGGAAAATGTAAGTTTCATTATTGCAAAATTAGTAAGGTCATAAATCCAGCTCAGATATTTTGTTACCTTTTCCACAGAAATATAAGATACAAGGTTTTTATCCAGAGGCACATCTAGGAAGGACCTAAAAGTCATTTATACAAATCTGAGTACTGGTGAGTGAAAAAACCCAAAACTATTATCCTTTAAAAATGCTTTCCTGCCTGCCCACGAATACATGGAACTTGAGTTTCATAGTAAGTCAGTAAAGGCAGCAACATAGGAAAGTGATCAGGGATTTTTAAACAAACAACTAAGAAATAACATGCATGAAGAAAGGGAAGATAACAAAAGAAATATGCACCCCACAGACACAAATCATCATGCATTTTCTAGTCCCACAGGATGAAACAAAGCACCTGCATTGCCACCAGAACATGAGACCTTATAATACAACAGCAAAGTGGTGAATGTATGATCCTTTTTATCCTTATGCCTCTGCAGTTTTCATCACAGATTTGGCTTTCTAATGGCTATCTTATGCTTAGGAGCATTTTTTATCCATTGCAGAAAACAGGAGTCTGAGGCAGTACTTTTAACAGAGACTAGAAGGCATTACATAGGTATGTAATGGAAAAGAAAATGAACCGTTTACATAAAGCCTTTACATATATGAAGATAAATGACGAGTAAGAATCTGATGAAAGAGCAGTATTTCAAAGCCAAAGGCTGAAGCAGACTGTGGGAGAACTTGGCATGATATTATACCACTGGGTATTTTGAATGAAGGAAGGAGTTTTCTTCTCTCATACGACAGAAAACAACACCACTTGACAAAACAAACTGCCACCACCGCTTGTAATGATTGTGCTTCACTCTACGCAAGATCCACACATAGAAAATCCATTCAGCCTGTATGGCTTGAAAAGAAGTTATAGCGAGGTGAAGATATTTCAGGAACTCTATGGGCATTGTTGTCTTACTTTGTCAAAAAATGTGTGAGTATCCTTAAAAGGTAATTAATTAATTATTCATTATTCATGCCAATATTTGTTCTGTGATTGTTCTTATAAGACACTTGGGTCATATTTTGAGTATGGGAAAAGCAGAGGTACCCCAAGGTTCATCAGGGTTCCACTGATTAAGACAGACAAGTTCTGCAGATGAGGATTTCTGGAGCTGTGAATGAGATTGGCGATAATGTCACTGCATTTTAAGTCAAACTATTGATAGAAATTTACACTTCAAAGCCAAAGAAACTTAGGAGTTCAAATAAAGCTTATTTGATTGCATTTATAAGCATTGATACTTCTCTGAATACTGTCTTCACTGTGTATGTACCTTCAATTTTCGGATAACAAACCATTAAAAAAAAAAAACAAAACAACGAACTGAATCAGCTGTAACAAGAAGTTTATCAAATGTTTTCTTCTCAGATAGTTTATTTATCATGCATGGATGGTATCTGGGGCTTAATAAAGGTTTGCAGAGAAAAGAATAGTTCTCCTTTTGTTTGCCTTTGTACTTCCTACTTTTTCATTTGAACCAGTGATGCAAATATCACAGGAAAGGTCTTGCCTTCATTTCAGCACTGAATCAATCTCAGTAGAAGCATCATTTAACTGCCTTGTGTACTATAAAACTAATTACCAATCAGGGTAGTTATTCTCCAGAGAATACAATGTTAGTGAACAAAATTTGTGTGTCCTCTGCTGCTTTTCTCTATAACATCTGGTACAAGCCACCAGTAAACAAAGGCTGGTCTGTTCCCATACAGGAATTGCTGTGTGTTTGTATTCCAACTTGCCTTTTGAGGTCACTGTTACAATTAGCTTATTAAGGGCTAAATTAGGACTACTGTAGGCAGTGCAAAACTAGAAGAGAGACACAAGAAGTTGTGCTTCAAGGCTTTAAGCTGCAAAAGGCTGCAGCAATCATAATGCCTTCAAGCACACTGGCAGGAATGCAGTACTCCCTTGTGGTCCTCACTGCATTTTATTACAAATAGTATGCATCCAGGCTGGGCCTCCAAGTGCTATCTGGTAGACCACACACCTTCTTCAGCTGAGTGTGGTGTTTCCCATGTTCAAAGAGCATAACAGAAATGGGCAAAAAAAAAAAATCCAAACACTGTTATTTTAGATTCTGTAAGACTAGTCTAAATGAAGCAAAGAGAGACTAATGAATAAAATATAACATACAAGGAAGCAAAGTGAAAGTCAAGCAGGTGAGACCTTGCACACAAAGTCATATATCTGCATATTTACTGTACATGGGAAAGAAGAAGACAAGGTTCAATTTTTGTAATTGGAAGAGACGTCATTGGATGAAGCCCCTGAGAAGATACAAATAGCAATAATATTACTGTATTGGTCTTCACCCCAGGGGTATCATAGAATCATAGAATGGTTTAGGTTGGAAGAGACCTTAAAGATCATCTAGTTCCAAATGCCCTGCAATGGGCAGGGACACCTCCCACTAGACCTGGTTGCTCAAAGCCACATCCAACATGGCCTTGAACACTTCCAGGGATGGGGCCTCCTCAGCTTCCCTGGGCAGCCTGTTATAGTGCCTTACCACCCACATAGCGAAAAATTTCTTCCTGAGATCTAATCTAAATCTACCCTCTTCCAGTTTGAAGCCATTACCTGTCATCCTATCACTACATGACCTCGTAAGAAGTCACTCTCCGGATTTCTTGGAGGCCCCTTCAGATATTGGAAGGCTGCTATAAGGTCTCCCCGGAGCTTCTCTTCTTCAGGCTGAACAACCCCAGTGCTCTCAGCCTGTCCTCATAGCAGAGCTGCTCTAACCCTCTGATCATCTTCATGGACCTCCTCTGGACCCAATCCAACAGGTCCATGTCCTTCTTATGTTGGGGGCTCCAGACCTGGACTCAATATTCTAGGTGGGGTCTCACAAGAGCAGAGTAGAGGGGCAGAATCACCTCCCTCAACCTGCTGGCCACGCTTCTTTTGATGCAGCCCAGGAAGCGGTTGGCCTTCTGGGCTGCAAGCACACATTGCTGGCTCATGTTGAGCTCCTCATCTACCAACACCCGCAAGTCCCTTGCCTCAGGACTGCTCTCGATCCACTCGCTGCCCAGCCTACATTTGTGCATGGGATTGCCCCAACCCACATGCAGGACCTCGTACTTGGCCTTATTGAACTTCATGAGGTTGGCACGGGCCCACCTCTCAAGCCTGTCCATGTCCCTCTGGATGGCATCCCTTCCCTCCAGTGTGTCAACTGCTCCACACAGCTTGGTGTCGTCAGCAAACTTGCTGAGGGTGCACTCAATCCCAACATCCATGTCTCCAACAAAGAAGTTAAATAGTACCGGTCCCAGTACCAACGCTTGAGGAACACCACTTGTCACTGCTCACGACCTGGACATCGAGCCGTTGACTGTCCAACCAGTTCCTTATCCACCAAGTGGTCCATCTGTCAAATCTATGTCCCTCCAGTTTAGAGACCAGGATGTCATGTGGGACAGTGTCAAATGCTTTAAACAAGTCCAGGTAGATGACATTTGTTGCTTTCCCCTTATCCACCAAGGCTGTAACCTCATCGTAGAAGGCCACCAAATTTGTCAGGCACAATTTGCCCTTAGTTAAGCCATGTTGGCTGCCACTGATCACCTCCTTATTTTCCATGTGCCTTAGCAAATAGTTTTATGTAGAGGCATGATTTATCACTCACTCTGTAAAGTTGTAGGAAAGTGGGAAAACTGATAATAGTCCCACCCCTCTCCAGCCAGTCTCTGTGGACATTCAGTATGTGGCCTCATTTCATCTGGTCTAAAATCATAGCTTGAGATCAAATGCAACTATGGGTTCTACAATCTTCTGTTACCATAGGCTTCCTGGTACTTTACCAGAATGTATGAATATTTTACTTTCTTAGAATTTAGTTACCTGTGATTATAGATAAAAGCTACACTTGTTAAAGGGATGTCTGATTTACCTGACTACGATAAAGGACTTAAAAAAGAACTGTCTTCTCCTCTCTCCCCAGCCTGCAGCTGCACTGAACTACATTTAAACCACAATACTTTGTAAATGACAAATTTAAACACAGAGTTTAGCTTTGAAAATCTTTAATTTGACATTTCCTTTAATTTGACATTTCTTTCATTGTGGCAGCTGAACTATGTTAAATATATTTTATTTTGAGGTTGGTCATTTGATTTTATCTCTAGAGTGATAGAATACATAAAGAAAATCTTGAAATTGCCAGACATAGAGAACAACACCACATCTGAACTAATTATTTTACAAAAATTGTCTAATCAGCTTCTTGTATATAGGATTGATCAGGTATAGCTGAAGGTACTGGCATTCAAAAAGTATTAGTATTTAATATAAATGTTATACGGAATATGTTTGCCAACAGCTTATTGGAAGCACCGGTAGTTTAAATTTGTTTTATTTTTATTGGACACAAGTGATACAGTTTGCTTAGTGATCTAGTTAGATCAACGTTGCTCTTAAATTTAAGTTTCTGGAATGAATAATAGTATTTAAGATCTTAATTATTATGTAATTAATATACATTTCATATTGAAAGATGCAGAACAATGAATGAAATTTACCTGGATTTTCTTGAAATATATATGTATTATTCATAGCTGTTAGCTGAATTTTCTTTGTACAAATAATTGAAAGTTTGTATGTAGTCTTTGAGTTGTTTGCTGTACGTACTATTCATGCCGGCTAGGCTTCTGTTCCTTCATTGGATGACACTATTTTTTAGCAACAGAACAATGAACAATTAGCATGTCATAGCAATACACTTTCTTAAAATGTCTGATAGTGTTACACTGACACCTTGGCATTTGTAAGCATTGTAAAGTCATAATCAAAACATATGGTATATACAATATCCTGTCAAAATCAGTAGAGAATGAAATCAGGGCTTTTATTCACTAATAATAAACAGAGTTTTCTCATTATTTTTGTTGCTGGTGTTTAACCATTTGACTAACTCTGATAGAAAAGGATGAATGGCGGGTTGGGAGAAGTTCACACACACACAACATATAATTAAATTGTAGAGCTCAATGGCACCAGACATTATGGAAGGTAGTAAGACATAAAAAAAAATTTACTTCTATGAATAAAAGTAGCATATATAGTTACACTAAGCCAACTAGACTAAAATTAAAAGGGTAGTCAATCTACATGCTTCAGTGTATAAATTAATTACTCTTTTTGGTTAGGAAGATATTTAGCCCTCTATATAGATGCATCAAACAACAGGAGGTATAATGGTTATATTACCTCCTTCAGAAAAGTCTTATGTTGTCCTTTTGTAGAGACAAGACTCTAAGACAGGAAGGCTATTACTTATTTTCCATAGAAAAAACTTAGATTCCCAACAAACAAAACAAATAGACAAATCTTGTCTGCTAAGCCTGGAATCTCAAAAATTCTAGTCTGATAATTTTCAAAGATAGACTAAGCTTTGCAGAAACAATAATCCCTCAAGACTCCTCAATTTGTTACCTTTTCAGTTTTTGATGCCTTTTATTTAAATCTGGCAACAGACTAATGGTGTATATTATATTCTTTAAGGTAAAACACTAAAGCAAAACCACAACGCAGACCAAACAAGTCAGAACTAAAGCTTTCCTCATACCAGCTAGACAGCAGGTGGCTCACCACTATAGTACATTTGCAGAAGGAAAGTACGTAACATAGTCATTGCTCTTTGAAGTATTCAACTCTTCCTTGACAACCAGAGAGGTGTATGGTTATTTTTTAATTATGAGATCTCTCTTTCCCTCATGGCTGCTTCACTCTATAGACAGATATATGTATACAAATGCACAAGGGAGGAAGGAAAAGAAAGAATAGATCTAGAGTGGAGATTCAAAATCATAATACATTTTGTCTCCCAGAAACAATAGACAAATGACAAAAGCAATTTTCACAACTTCTTAATGAGATCCCAAGGCAGTTTTCTTGAGCTCAAAACTGAAAATGTCAAATAGATTAATTCAAACTCATACTGCTCACCAGGAACCTTCTGGGTTTTTTTTATAAAGAAATTGCTAAGCAGAATGTGTTGCAGCACTACAGTGATACTGGGCACCCAGAGGAACATGAAGATTATTATAGAGTTCAGCTATGATTAGTGGCATTACAATAAATACCACACAAGTATATAGTAATTCACAACTTAACTAGAAATGCATTTATTTTAGAATCTTTTGGTGTGTTCAACTTAAGTATTTTTTTCTTGGAATACTGGATATCAAATATTAATAACAGAGGGGTTTGATCCCTCAAGCCATTCTGACTATAATCTTATATACACACTTTTTCACAGAAAATGAATAAAATATTTGGTGTTTGTAAAGGTGAACCTAGCTGAAAAAAATTGTTCCCACAAACCTCCTGGTAATCTTGCTTTTCATTTATGACTGGCGGCCCTTCTACTGTTCCAGTTCAGTTAGGTCAAAGCCTGGCCTATGCTATAGACTCTTTTTGCAATTCCACCTTGGGCAAATGATCAACAAAATCACCCTACTCTGCAAATGTAAGGAAATAAAGGTAGCATGCTTTCCTCTTTCTCCATCTTTTTCCCCACAGGTCCTAGAAATTAGACATGTCAGTTTACTGAAAGATCAGCTCATTGCAAGCTTGTACTGCAAGTGTGTGAGATGTGATTATTTCAGTAGGATGACACAGTAAAACTCCTAATCTCTGTGTCAAGGGAAAAAAAAAAGAAAGATACAAATTTAGACTTCCCAACATGAAAGGACGATCAACGTGATGTCCTAACATTTACTTTGTGGTTAAAAAATAGAAGCACTTGTATGCATTTCTGCACACCGTGATCACAGGTATCTGCAACTACAGAAGTCTGAGAGTCAGTCATCAGCAGAAGAGATTTCTGGTTTTGAGGATGTGCTTTGATATTCAATGCTTTTGTTTCATGATGACCTGAATGAAATGCAGTTTTGTGATTCCTCTGTAGTCCGGTTTGTTAAGCTTTTAACATCCTGGTTTGTTTCCAACACGTTCTGTTTGACTTTACAGTTGTTTGATATGCTTTGTCTCTCTTTGTTTTTTGTTTTCCCTGTGGTTCCTTCTAGCTCTTTTTTTTATTTGTAGTTCTGAATGTCTTCCCACCACCCCCATGTTCACTAGATTTTCAGTTTATTTCAAGGAAGGATTATTTCAAATACATATTGTTCTACTCTAAGCACACCAAGAGGTAAATTTTCAGTACAATGCAGAGCCATTTAGATGCACAACACTTATTAACATTAATGGGAGTCATGCAGCTAAATTCCTTCACACCATGCTGAAAATATAACCACTGTTCTTCCCCTCAATGAAAATTTCATAAGGATGTTTTGCCCAGGAACTCAGTGGTCACACGTAATTATTAAGAAAGCAACAGGGCTCAAGGCCCCTAATTGCTCACTACACAACATAAGTAAGTCCATGACACTCTAAACACTCTGGTCTATCAGGATTAGAATCAGAGTTTATGAAAGATAATATAATCCTGTATGAAGACACTTCAAAGTAGCACATGATTTCATACATATCCAAATACCATGGAAAAACACAGTAACACAGAATTTTACGTTGTTTAGGCCCATTTTCCTTATTTAAACCCTGACCTAAAAAAGGGATCTATTTGGTCAAACAATATCTGGACAATGCCCTTTACGCTAAGCAAACCCAGTATGAACGCACAGATCAGAATCAGTTTTGCCTACACTTAACCATATTGCAGTGAAATCCATTGGAATCTTTAAAATTGGCACACTGAGGACTGGAAGGAAAGTGCCTTCCCCACACAGCTGTTCCCTGACTATGTTAGATATAGTGTAAGTTACATGACATTACACAGCACTCTCGAATTTAACCCCATTTAGTTAAGAAACTGCATTTTAATCTTAACTCAGTATTTTCTTTTTTTTTTTTTGTAGTGTTTCAATATGTACCTGAAAGGCCACTGCTAATTAGTTTTTCAAATAGTTTTTCTTAAGAGATTTATTTTTCTTCAGTGCTTTTATTTTTAAATCTATTTGAGTTAAATCAGTCAGGCTCCAATAAGCATCTATTATTCAATCGTACTGCCTATTCTATCATCCTTGTGATTTCTGTGCTAAAAACCAAAAAGCAATCCAGTTTCAGAAAGGCAATTCAATACTGACCCATATTTCATTCAGTTCCTTACTAAATTGGATATAATTGCTGAGTCATACAATGAGTTGCCCTGAAAATAATCTTTAGAGAGGTTGATCTTTATAAAAAGCAAAAATTAAAAAAGTAAACCCAGATAAACACATTTAACAGAAGCATATCAATTTCTAATTCATGACACACCACGCATTTTCTGCAATAACAGTGTTACTCCCACAGGTTCAGTCAAAAACACCAGCAGTCCTTCCTTCCTGCTCTGAACTCCGCTGGACTTCACTGGGCAGCGCGCAGGTATGCTAGAAATATTCTTGTTAGAGATAGCTGTACTTCAGAGTTACACAAATTATTAGAAGCTCAGCACAGGAATTATATGCTTAGTTTTGGCTTTCTAGCAGTCCCCAATTCTTTATCTGCCCAAAACTAAAGGACTCAGTAGCCACAGCAGGTGTACCTGAGGTTGGTAAGAAATTGCAACACTTCACTTCCCTGCCCACCCATGTGTGTCTGTGCATCTTAGAATGTTTTCAGAAAGCAATGAATTAAACACTTCAACATCCTTGAGATGAATATGCAATAGTCCTGTAAGTTGGAATCAGTAAGGATTCACCTTTCTACTACTTTGTGTTTCATTTTGTTATGTCATGTTTTGCAAAAACAAATAAACTGCCATTTTTTTTCAGGGTAGTTATTAAATATCTGCCAAAAGCTCAAGCTCATCTTTTTTTTTTTTTTT